>PVJX010006475.1:0-77476 GCA_004027295.1 Dolichotis patagonum | reverse complement strand
GTGTGTGCTGGCTCCTCCCCTCTGGGCCAGTCAACCTTTGCAGGCCTTCACTGTGTCAGTGTGTGCAGATCTCAGGGAGTTAATTTGTAGGGACTAACTGGGTCCCGACCAGGGGCGTGGCGTAGTCCAAGCAGATTCCACCAATCCACTCAGCGAGGGGAGCAATCAACTGAAGCCACTTCCTTATGGAGTTAGGGCTGTCCTGCCCAAACCCAACATGTCGTCCAGTAGGTTTCCCCTTTCCCGTGGGAGGGTCTTATTCCCATCACTCACCAAGTGTTGATGCTGGTCCCTGAGAACTGCTGGGCTCCCCGACCTCTGACTTCAGCACGGCTGCAGTGTGAATTAATGGTGCCTCTGGGTGGGCCGCGTGCAGGGCCGGTCTGGGCGAGCTGCATGCAGGGATGTTCAGCTCCACACTCCAGCAGCTCAAGCCAGTCACTTTGGCGTGGATCACTTGTTCAGATCCAGCAGGGATTCAGGCGGATCGAGGAGGGCGCTGTATTCGCTAATCTTAGCTTCTCTAATGGTAGTCCCAGGACCTCATATTTGAGTGGTTTTTTGCACTTTAGTTTCTTCCTGGGTTGTGGGAGTCCACCTCTCTCTGTTTGGGTCTCTCCAGTGTGTTTTATTCTGGCATTTGAGCTGTCTCTCTTAGAGAGAGTCCCTCTGCTGCTACCTACTGGTCCGCCATCTTTCTACATCGTCTAGGTCTGAACTTTGAAAGATGGACAGTTTCAATACCCAGGTGAAAGGTGTCTTTGAAGGGGTGTGTGATACAGAAGTTGAAAAACAATGAGGTGATATGAAGAACTTTTGACAGGTAATTTTGATCAAAGCAGAGTTTGAATAGAGAGGAGGAGGACAATGCTGATAAACATCTAGATGTCCTTGCAAAGGCCCCAAGGTTCATTCAGTCATAGGTGAGGATTTCCAGAGGGGGCTGGATCTCGAGTGTGGTTCTGGGATTAAGTATGTGATGCTGGCATTAAGGGTTCCCCAACTTGGGTGTTAGTGACATCACCCAAAGGAAAGGCAGCCTGGATGGAACATAAGCGACAGAAAGAGGCCTGCTGCCATTGCTTGCTGCTGCTGCTTTTGTTGTTACTTTGCTGCCTTCTGCCTGCCCAGCTTTGCCATGAACTATTTCTCCTCCACAATGCCCTTCTGCCACGCCACGCTGCCTTGGACCCAGCTGACCATGGACTGAAACACCTACAAACTGTGAGCTAAAGAAATCTTTCCTTCTTTAACTGTCGGTGTTGGATATTTTGACTTAGCAACACAAAAAGTAATTAAGATGCACAGAGCCATTGAGGGCATGAATATATGATAACCAGGCAGCAATGTACTCTGGGACTGGAGGCTGGGCAGTGACCTGGTATTGGCCTGGAAAGGGAGGAGGGGTCATTCCCAGGGCAGGGATACTGTTGGTGACAACAGAGAGGAAGGGACTACTATGCACCACGGTGCAAGGAGGAAGAGAAGGGAGTCCCTAGCAGGCAGGGTATGCAAGGCAGGATAGAGGACAAAGTCCCAAACACCTTGGTTCTGCAGGTGTTGTGACCTCAGTAATGTTTTGGGAGCAGGAAGTGCATCGAGCAGAGATATAAGTGAGAAAAGAGAAAAACCAAGTCCAGCTTTTATTTGAGAAGAAAAGAAGGAGGAGGAAAAAGAGGAGGAGAAGTAATTTCAGGAGGTATTTAGAAGTGTATTCTTCTAACTTAATTGAAACCCATATTTTGCAAAAGTTGGTTACATTTCCTTCTCTCAGGGTCCTTCCTGCCCAGGAAAAGGGGCAGAGTCACCAAGGTAGGAAATGCTCAAGATTCCATCTCTGGTAGGCCAGGGATGACCATCCTAGATGACAAACAAGGGAATTTGAAACCTTTAAATACAGATGTGGTTGTCTTAGTCTTTGGGCCCCAGGGAAGAGACCCAGGAAGGGGTGACAAGCTTTGGAGCATGGCTGGACTCACTTCTCCCTCTTGCAGGGGCTCCTGCTGTGTCTCTGTCCCCAGGATGTGCACAGACCAACTTCTCCCTATTGCAAGAAAAGTCCAAGCCCCCTATATGCCTCCTTCATTAATACTGACGTCTCCCGTCAGGGTGGTGGAAAGCTCAGGGAACAAGGAGGGCAGGCAGGCCCAGCCACTGGCTTCAGGGACAACAATGCCTCTGGTACAGGTGACAGATGAGAGCCTCGAGGGCTGAAAGGGAGGGCATGCTTATCCCAGCTTCCCGCCAGGCTGGCCTGGGTGCCTGTGCTGCTGTGGCAAAGGGCCAGCCACAGGAGCTTTGGAAAGTCCCCGACAAGGTGCAGCCGCTGTGCTAGTGCCTTCCCACCCTTCTCCAGCGTCCTGTGTCTCCCTTCCGGAATAGGGCAACAGCAGGGGCAGTCTCCTCCGTGTCCACTGTCCCTCATTTCCCCTTTCATCAAGGCTCTGATGCTCTCTGCCAGGCTGGTGTTTTGAAAAATTGATTTCAAAGGACAAAATGTTAAGTTACTCTCAAATGGATCCAGGCCTACATGCAGTACATATGTTACACCTGTTATGATGTTTACACACACGCTGTAAGGCATGTGCCAACACACTCAGCACATGCGTGTATATTGATACTGATGGGGGGTAGGTGCTTCTCCAGGAATTGATAAAGTGAGTAAACAGAACACAGAAGAGTTGAATTAGCCATCAGCAATTCATTTAGTGATGGTTTTAAGATGATTTATCTTTTAAATACGCTCCCTGTAATCTTGCTTACTCTTTGCTTCAGTTCTCCTGAACCAGGTCAACCTCCAAACGCCTTTGTCTCTGGGGTGGTCACTGGGTCACACCGGAGCAAAGTTTAATCAAGCCTCAAAATTAAGTTAGGGACTGCAGTGGTCCCCAGGGGTCTGGATTTCAATCAGTTCTATACTTAGTACAACGTATGGCTGATTGATAATCTGATCCCACAACTAGATTATAATTTTCTAAAAAGCAAGGCTCTGCCTTTTTCCTGTATTTATGGGCACTGAAAACTATGCCTTGAATACGATGAGAACTGTGTCTTGCAAATAGCTGCTGAACAATCCATTCAGGCATCCTAAGGGGGGGAAATGCCATTACCCTAGAAGGTACAAAAAATGAAGAAACAAAGGATGGCTAACAGTGCAGGGACTGGTTTTACTGAAGTACCTGAAATAATTCTGAGAGACCTCCTCATGACAGAAAATGGTCACAAGGCAGCACTTACAAGGTAAATTATAAGAGAAGGGTACTAGATGTTAGTTTTGGGGGGCAATTCTGGAAAAGAAAGAGAACTTGGCTTGATTTGGCAGCACTATTGTTTTAAATATGTCACAGACAGAAATGTTCTGCATTGAGACTCAAGTTCAGAAATCAAGTAGATGCCAGAAAGGTTAAAGAAATACTACAAAATCATAAATTAGACGGGTGAGACTTCTGGCAGTCTGAGTTAGGAAAATACAGCCATGAAGGAGCCAGGGACTGAAAGAGGCCCTGTGGGTAAGCCTAGAGGCATCGTGTTAAATGAAATAAGCCAGGCACAGAAGGACCCGCTGCAGGGCCTCACCAGTGTGGGGAAACCCACACTGACCACGCACAGAAGCAGGGTTAAATGGTTACTGCCTGGAGCTGAAGAAGTGGACATCAAGGAAAAATGAGGTGATGTTGACCAAAATCTACAAAGCTTACATACAATTATTAAAAAGAAGAAGGAAGAAGAAACCAGAAAGATGCTTTGTCAAAACAGTTGTGGAGTGACCAAAGCAAAGCTATCAAGTTTCTGAGGGCTGCAAAGAAGCAAATTTTAGGAGGTGAATGGGCATCAAAAGCCACCTCTTACAAGGAGAGGAAAAAGGCAGATTCATCCCTGCGTCCTGGGATGACCGCCCTGGCTCCTGTGTGTCTGGGTGTGGACTTCCTGCTTCCAGGAAAGCTGCAAGCTTCCAGGTTGTTGGTGAGGTCGGAACTAGGGCATGGTCAGTGGCAGGCCAAGTGAGAATTCAATTATGCGCAAAAACAGCAGTTCCCGAGCACTCTACCTGGGACCAATAGGAAAGCGCTACCTTCAATTCCTTGGGCATGTGAGATCAAGAAAGTTTCTGATAGGATGGCCTACATCTGACGTCAGCATGGGGGGATACAAAGGAGGCTTCCGTTAAGCTCATGGCCACTGCCCTCTCCCTCCCTTCCTCCACTCTCCTTCCCTACCCCCTTCCCCCGCTCCACTGTAACTCTACAAAGCACATAAACCCTCATCATCTTGAATGTGGCTGTCTAATTCTTTTTTCAGCACAGTAAGAACCTGGAAAGAATCTCTGGAAAGAGCCCATAGTGTCCTGAATGCTTGGTAACATGACTAGGGGAGATGTAAGAGAAAGGACTTCACAGTGAAGTCAAGTGAAGAAGGCGAGGTTGTAGAAGTCAAAGGGCAGAATTCGGGGACGTGTGGTGCAACTGGTGTATTCAGTGCAGATGTCTCCTCTTAAGACTGTCAAACTGGGGTGCACGATGCCACCCCTGGAATCAGGGACACGGAGCTAGCCCTTGTGATTTCTTTTCACTGAAGAAGAGATGTCGTCAGATGGGGACGTGAGGAACAGGTGAAGAAGGGCTATCTCCCCTATTGTGAGCACGAATCAAGATGTGGCCAGCCAGGTCCTTGCTTGCAGCTTTCCTGCAGGCCGTCTTCATCTGGGCGTACATGAGACGGGGCAGCAACAGCAGCAGCGGAGAGCTGTGGAGAAGCCCTAGGCAAGACTGAAGCGCATGTATAATATGCCTCTCTGTATGGCATCTCAGCCTCCCTGTCTTTCCCAGATACACTGCTGCTTCCAGAAATGAGGGTCTTTAGCTTCCCTCAGGGCCCTGCCACAAAAATTACCATAACAAGATGTCACTCAAATGTTAATAGGAAGGCATGTGTAACTGTTATTTCATCCTGTCAATTTAAGAAGTTTACAAGGTTAAGCAACTCAGCAGGGGGCCAGAGTCCTCCTTTCCTAATCACCCTCAGCCTGTGCAAGAAGAGGGCACAGAGATGGTGTGAGTGCTGCACCACCCAAAGGCACGCAGCCTGCTTACACTGTAAGGCAGGAAAAGAGGCTGGCTCTCTTCTCCTTTTTGCTGTTGTTGCTTTGCTGTCTTCTGCCACCTTGAACTACTGCTCTTGTGCCCTGCCACCCTGCCTTGGAGCCAGCTGACTATGGACTGAAACCTCCACAAACCGTGAGCTAAATAAACCATTCCCTCTTTCACTTTGCATGTTGGATATTTTGTCCCAGCGACGAGAGAAAAGTAACTAAAACATCATATAATCCCAAGCACTGTAGGGGGCTGAGGCAATAAGACTGCAAGTTTGAGCCCAACCTGGGCAATTTGGCCACTGAAAGAGATCCTGTCTCAAAACTTAAAAAAGGTTGGAGACGTAGCTTGGTGTGAAGGCCCCTGGCTGGGGAAAGATAAAATTATGTGTCTCAAGCTCATGAGGGAGAAAATGCCAAAGCTGAGACTTGAACTCAGGGTCTCAGAGCTGTGATTCCATTGGGTGCATTTCACACGGGGAACTGTCCTGACTCGGCACTGTTCATTGTCTGCACAGCAAAGGCAGCCAGAGGCCGAAGAAGGAGGGCACTGCTGCTGTGCCGGCTCTTCCTTTCTCAGTTTGTAAGTGGCCCCACCCCTACGGGGCTCTGAATGCACTTTTGTTGCTCAGGCAACAATGGGGGCCCGAGACAGCCTGCTGGGAGACAGAAACTTGGAATCCAACAAGGACTTCTTCGGAGGATGACAATGGAGAAGAGCAGGAGAGAGAACAGAGAATGCAACTCAGTGGAGCCGAGTCCTTGATAGTGAGATTGAGCTCGCGAATAAATTTAAGGAAATCTGTCAAACTTCAGAGAATGGAGGAGGATGAGAGGAAGGTAGCCTCCCTCAACCCGGACCCAGAAAAGAGTGGAGGGAAGCTGAGATGACGCAGCTCTCAATCCGTAACTTCCAGACTCAAGGGGAAGAACTCCTGTGGATCCGAGCCTTTGTACACAGAGCTTCATCGAATATGGCTTGAAAAATAAGTGTGGAAATAAAATTCAACCCATTTGCCAGGCAAGCACTGAAGTTGGAAAAGAAATGGAAAAAAATGGAACCTGTCCTATGGGTTCGTACTGGGTAAAGAAGGACGGAAGTATCACTGAGGCCAGTAGTAAAAGTTACAGGATGCAAGATTTGGAAATAAAAGGGAACAGAGAAATCATCAAGAAGTACTGCTAACTCTGTGGGGGAAGAAGGCAAGCGACAGGGGGGTCTCTACAGTCCCCCAAGGCTGGCTCTCTGGTTAGTAGTGAAGAAAGGGCTTTCTTCTGGGGATCCTGATATAAAACCCGAGCATCACCAGGAAGCCAGCGTCCTAGCCCAATCTCAGGGGGAAAGAGCCTCGACTTCATTTGCTCAAATTCTGGCTTTGTTACCTCCTTTGTGACCCTGGATAGCTTTTTGTATCCTCTAAAACACTTGAAGAATAATAATAACTGCTACCACTCTGTTAGGAAGCCGTTGTGAAAACCTGTGAGATACTGTGTCAAAGGATGACATAACATTTAAATATTAGACAAGGTAAATTATTTTCAATATCTGTTAGTCTTTAGACCAAAACCAAAAATCTTGCTTCTATACTGGAACTTTCCTTTATCATCATATAAAATCTGGACTGGAACATGGAGACCCTTCTGAAGATGTCTGTTATTAAATCTCTAGTCACAAAAAGGACATGTGGTCTACACTCATTCATGGTTTTTTTTTTTTCTTTTTAATCCTTCATGGAAGAAACATGCTGCCTGCCAAGCACAAGGATAGAATTTGATTTCTTCTTTCCTTTTCTATTTAAGTGATTTCATATTTATCTCTATGCATGCCATTATACATACAAATTTGTTTTTAGTTGTCACTAGTCATGCGGCCCTTTGAGAAGTTTAGCGCTTTCGGAATAAAGCTGGGGTGGTGATGCTTTTGCTCTCTGAAGAAGAACAAAGGACAGAAGACAGTGAGTTCAGAGCCTCTTTTGACAGGGACATTTAGTTAATATTGTTACTTGAATTAGGAGAGGAAGGGACAGGTGCTTCCATTTTCACACCAGAAGTGCTGATGGGTGCTTCTCCTTCCCAAGACAACAAAGTGCGAAATAACATGGGCACAGGAACAAACAGATGACACCTGAAACACTGGAATGGAATGTGACACAGGCAGCTTACCTTGAAGAAAACTTAGGCAAGTCAGCTTGACTGTGTGAGAATAATGCTAAATGCACAGCGAGAAATTCTAAGAAAACAGAAATCCTAAGAAATCATAAAACTACTTAGTGATTATAAACAGAATACTAAAGCATAGTACCCCCCAACCTCCTGCACCAAATTGTGTAAGAATTGCACAAAATTACAACAAAAAGCTGTTATGCTATTCTAGACTTCCAAAGAACAGAAGTAGTTAGCCACAAAAGACAGTGGTTTAGGAAGAAGAATAATGCTATGAACATTCTTAGCAAACATAAATAACAGAATCAGAATAATATTAAGGAAAAAGAGGATAGCTCTAAAAGAGAAGTCATATGTATTAGACAAAGGGGAAATGATGGAGGAAATCATGGCTGCTGTTTTGATGTGATGTTTGCAAATCTGACATTCCCCATATTTAAAAAATGTAGGTAGCTAGTGGCATGAGACAAGGGAGAAAGTCCGTAATTACACCAAATACAGAAACACAAAGGAATTTTTAAAAATTGACTTAAATAATGTCTGAGCAGTGTCTTCAAGACTTAAGAGACGTCTCTGTAACTCCGTACCTTTTGTGAAAGAGGAAGCCAGCATTAGATGAAGGGCAGACATCATCCTGGTTTAAATCTATAAGGAGATTCAGATGACTGCAGACTCCAGGTTTTGAAAACAGCCTTTATACAAACGAGGAAGCCCCAAGCAACCTGGGAGTGGTGGTTCTGATATCTGACACTTACCACAGGTAAAGTGCTTCTTTGCTCCAAGGAGTTTTAAAAATATTGAAACATAGAAACACATCTACACATGTTTCTTTGGGGCCGGCATGTAGCTTGCTGATAGAATGCTTGTCGTCTTCCACGTTCAAGGTCCTGAGTTTGAGCCCCAGCACTACACAAATAAATAGGTAAAATTCTTTATTTTGGTGCATTTCTATTTAAGTAATCACATTTCTGTTAATGTTGATATTTAAACTATTAAATATTAGTTTTTATGTCCTGGGGAAAATATTACAAGAAACTCAAAGGGTAGTTTCATTGAAGTTTCTGGAAATTGGCTACAACAATCAAGGAAATAATGGTAAGTTAAGAATTTTTTTGCACCTGGTTTTCACTTGTGCTCCAAAACCCAGGCCGAAGTGCCCGTGGACCGTGCCTATGAGATTGTCTCTCTGCCTCTCCACTCAATCAGTGGCTGAGTTTTAGCCCCATGTTTAAGGGCACCGTGGATATTTTAATCCAATCCAGATAAGCGTACAGGTGTACCTGTTCCCGGCGGCTGGGAAATGTGACCGGCCTCAGCGTGTGACAGGATCACATCACACTCGTGGGCACTTTGAGCTCCAATCTGCCGACGATAAGGGCTCTCCAGGGCAGATCGCCAGGAGCTGTCGCTGTCAGATGCAGCAGGCGCAGGGGACAGCTGAGAGAGACAGGGCACGACTGACACGTCCTGTGTCACAGCGCAGGAAGCCCCTTTTTGGAAGCAGGAGCAGAGCGCCTGCCTGCGACTCCCGGGGGCGCGTGGTCTCGGAGGCTTCCCTGAAGCCGGTGGCCCTGGGTAGGTGGGGTCACCACCCACCCGCGAGTCCCCGAGCGGCCCAGGAAGAGGGGCGCTGCTCACAGACTGCAACCCCACAGTCGCCGCAGGCCCTGGCAAAAAGCAGGCTAATTTAAAAAACATCCATGACAAGCGCTGGGAGACCACTGGGAAATGTTTCAACCTGGAATAAAATGAGTGAATTTGGCAAATAAGCCCGAGGTGTGGGCGTCACTGTGACTAAACCAAGTCTCCCTGGCACCTGACACGCGCGGCCCTCGGCAGTGCAGAGCACGTCGACATGGAGTTCTCAGCTGGAATAAATCGCTGTCGTTCTGAGAAAAGGAACTTTAAAGCCTGAAAATTTCTTTGGACAAGAATGTTCAATAGATGAGTCTATAAACATGGCACTGGCCATTTAGCTAAATAAATTACTGGGAAAATTCTAATGAATTTTAAAGTTTGTTAGAAATACAGAGCTTAAGAAATCATTTCAGAAAGATTAAATAACATAACCAAGGGACAGAACTCGAATGCAAGTGCTCTGACGTCAGGAAACTTTGGTTTTTATAGATTTATTCTCTTAGTATTTTTATATAAAAAGAGAGAGGGAATGCAGGTATTACCTGCATTTTACATTTGATTAAAATAAATAAATGTAATAGCTTCCTCTTTATCCATATATATTCAACACTTTGACTTTGTCTTTAGAAAAGTACAAAAATCTAGCTTTATTAATTCAAGAATTTGTTTTATTTTGGTGATGCACAAAACTAAGGGGGATTATGAGATTTTTAATCATTTTCTGCTATGATTATTTGGTTATTTTTGCAATGCTTTTACCTAGATTAATTTCAATTTCTTACTCATTTGGCTGTTTCTGAATAACTTTGGGTTTCTATAAAATGATCACAATAGCATTTAAAGTTTAATTATCTATTACCCTTAAAGACGTACGTAAACAACAGGCTTTAGGAAGCAGAAGACAAAAAATAGCAAAAACAGAAACAGACAAAAACTAAGCAGGTTTATAACATTAGCACCTGCACTGGTAGAATTCAGTGTAATTATTGTTTTTTGGTTCACCTTTGTGACTATTCCCACAGCTGTTTAATGTGTGGATAAATATACAGCTCCAAATGAACTTGCAATCAAGAGAGATGACATCAGTCCCCATGCTATGTGATTTACATTTCAATGTCTTATCTTTCTGTCCCTTGTCAGTTTGTCATTGCTTGTAGTTCAGCTAGACTCCCTTTCTGAAGCCAATTCATTACTTGATAGTATTAATAATAGGATAATAATTAAGATAGTATTAATAATAACAAAATAGTATTTATTAAATACTTACATTCAAATGCTGTTAACAATTTACATGCATGTATTCACTATTTTACGAGATCCACAACTTTAATGTATTTCAAGGAATCTAATATGTACTCCCCCTTCTTTCATCCTAACATTTCTGAAATTATGCACTCTGATGCACTTTGATGACAAGCCATCAAATTTTGGGTTTCAGTTGCATGTAAGTTAGTGGTGTATTTTACTGTTGAGAGTGTCTTAAACTTGAGGTCACGTAGTATTTTCTTCATTTTAGGGAGTTTCCAATTAAGGTTAGAGAAACATGTGCATGGCTAGGGGACCCAGGTGACAGACCAAACACTGGAAGTCATTCTTGCCTTCCACATTTTTGGTCTCTACCAGTTCCTCGGCTTCTACCTGGAGTATTTCTAATGGAACCATCCACTTAGCTCCATGGAGCTAAGTTCAGAAATCTGCATTTATACTCATACTGAGTAACATAAAATTCAGCAAGTCCAAAACTCCAGGATTGTAAATGACTAATTAAAACCCAAGATTATATAAAAGCTCAATTAGAACTATTTTATTTAAAGAAAAAAATGGGCAGGGAAGCACACAGCTGAACAATCACTCCTGGCTTCAAGTTTCTTCATTCCAGTTCAGTTCGAGCTTTCTTTTTCTTTGCATTTGGTTTTTTTTTTTTTTTTTATTGTTTCAATTCAAGCTTTCAATCTGAAGAACTCAGCTTTCAGACTGGCTAAAGTTTGCTGGTTAGGAAAAAGACATTCATTTATTTAATCAAGCCCCAAATCCTGATTCGTACTTGACATTTTATCCAATACCGAGAGCAGCAGAGTATAGTTTGCTTGTTTTCATTTTCCTTCTTTTTAACTCTAAATTCAAGTTGATCAGAAAGAATTTTCTGTGGTTTGGAGTTAAATTTAGAATTAAAACATTGAGGACGTGGTCAGTGTACTGTGGAAAGAGCAGCCATGGACCGCTCTCATTACTATTTTTGTTCATTTCGGTAAGCTTGTCAAGGTGTAAAGTGGTATCACTAACGAATAAATAGCAACGTGTTTGTGCTTTATAGTCCTGGAAGTTTAAAGCAAAGAAGTTATCCAAGTTTAGTGTTTTTTCTCCTGTTTGTGTTAAAACCCTGGATAGGGAAAATGCTTGTATTTCATATTATACTTGCAATCACGTACATAAATAAACCTTGCTATATGTTTCAACATTTTTCCTTCTAAGAATGCATGGGAAAATAGTACAGACACTGACATCTTCACATTTAAATCATGGAGTCATTTATTGACAATAAATTTGTTAACTGGGGCCTGAGAGTTATGCAGACAGTAATCATTCATTCATCTGCCATTGTGCTACAGGCCCAGAGCTGGATATTGGTATTTTCAAGCGAGTAGAAGTGACATCCTGCCCTCCTGGGACTCACAGTGCAGGAAAATGTGTGGACAGATGTGATAGTTCATTGTGATGTTAACTTGAGTGGGTTAAGAACCACCTAGCAGATGAGTGCTGCACGGTTCTGGGTGTGCCCGTGGGTGGCTGAAACAGGCTGCAAAATGAGGAGGGAAAGACCCAAGCCTGTGTAGGTGGTACCGACCAATGAGCTTGTAGCCTGGATGGAATAAAAAGGGGAAGAAGACAGAAGTCTCCCATTTTGCTCCTTTGGAGATGCTCCGGTCTTTTCTGTTGCCTTTGATGTTTGTCTCCGGCTTCTTCAGGCTTTCAACACAAACCCTTCAGCTTTCTGACAGACCCCCACTGTGCTCCATAGTAAGCTCCAGGCTTTCCTGCTCCAACCCGACCCTCTGGCTTCATGGATGACCGCTTTGCCTTCTTCTACCTCTGATTCCACAGGTGACCATTGTAGGCCTACTTAGTACATCTCTTCCCCTAGTCAACCCTGACTGGTACGACTGATAACTTGGCTGAGTGCCAGATGCCATCGTGGGCAGGTGTCAACAGCACCATGGGAGAAGCTAATTCTGTGCACAGTCACACGTACACGTGAATATGATGCCTTACACTCAGATTGCCTGCCTTTAGATATAGCTTTACGTGTTTACTTCTTCTAAGAGCTTTTAAACCACTGATTTGCTCTCTACTTTCTTGTTCATTTCATAACTGTCCTTGCTGGATGATTGCCTTTGCTATCTACCACCCAGTCTGAGCCAGGAGGGGAGAATACTGTAAGTCTCCTTATGTGGAACATATGTGAATCCTACTTAGATCATCAAAGTGCAATTGTCAGGGGAAAATAAGGGCCATTTTTCTATCCATGCTTTCTTCTGCCTAAATAAACACTGCCACTCCTTCCCTGCTTCTTGGTGGGGAGTGAGGAATATGAAAACTTTCTCACATTTATATTAGAACAAGTGATGTATTCACTTGGTTTTTTAAAATTCAGAAGGTACACTATATATCAAAAGATTAAAAAGGCACAGAAGTACATGTCCAGCTGGCAGTTGCTATGACAAGAATCAGGACTTCCTGGAACACTTTATGGATATACAAGAAGTTTTTCTTTTTTTCTCCCATCTTTCTCTTTTCCTTTTTCATTTTTCATCTTTTTTCTTTCTCCATCTCTTTCATCTCTCCTTTGATTTTTTTCCCTCCTTTCTTTCTCTCATTATAAATACACTTTGAAAAATAATACCATATTCATTCCTTTTTCTTTTGACTTTTATTATTTATCAACATGTCTTGAAGAGCATCACACAACACTAAATGATAAATTTTGCTATTTTTATAGTTGTATGCTAGTCCCTTAAATAAAGCATAAGAATACATTTAGTACCCCAATCTATGAGTAATCTTGAGCATATGTCATTTCACTAATGAACAAGTATCCTTAAGGAAAATTCATAAATGTGGAAATACTGTGTTGAAAAATAGTTCCACTTGGAACTGCAGTAGGTATTACCACACAGCCCGGAGACTGTGCTAGGTTTGATCATAAAAGAGTACCCAGAGGTTCTAGTTAAAATTTTAGACGATAGCAGAACGATTTGCACAGTAACAGGAGTACTTGGTCTTTAGTTAATTTACCACTTTTAGCCGTTACGTTTTGATCTCTTTCTTTTGCAGAAATGATCAAAAGTTATCTGCTGATCACAGAAGCAGAATGAAACCCAGGGAGTATGGGAACATCTCATAATAAAGATTTAATCTTGAAGACATATAATTTACAGATAGAAATTTCACTCCTACTCTATCTCCTGTCTGCTCTCTTCCCCATCATTGTGACCACTGATGTTCAAAGTAAATCTGTCTTTAATATACTTACTAAACTGTAGGATTTGAGTAATCTTTTTGCATGCTTTTATAAGCTGGAATTAGAGACAGCAACACAATTCAGCCTCTTACTGTGGAAACCACAAACTTCTAAAGGGCATTCTGCCTGGACATCGCTTCACAGAGAAAAGCTCTGTCCCTCGGGTGCCTTAAAGACTGCCTGCATGAGTCGCTGCATCATGTGACCTTTGGTAGTAAACTTAAATTCAAAACAGAGACAAAACAAAATATTTCACCTTTGAATAACTGAAACGCCTCCCGTTCCTGTGAAAGCTCTCTTCTCATCGTGCTGGTTTATCATCCAAGCATTCCTGGTTTCTAATCCAGGGGAAAGGGGTCAACTGATCCCAGAAGGTCACATAGGTCAAGTGGCCCCAAGGAAAGGATGTAGGGTTGGGGGTGCAGCTTAGAGCTGGAGCCCTTGCCTGGGATGCACGGGGTCCTACATTTGATTCCCAACACTCAGGCGGGCATGGGGCAGGGAGGTGGGTGGAGGTGGATGGAAAGAACACTGATTGGCTCTTGGCCTGCTGAGTTTTACCTAATAAGAGTGAGTCATTGGAATCTCCTTGTTTACCTTGTGTGATGGTGGATTACTCATTTAGGCAAGAGAACCTCCAAGTTAAGGCCATTTCCTGTTGTGTGGTGCCATAAAACGTGTATTGCATATTGTTTGGTGGAAATGTTGCCATGTTTTTTCATGAGTTGCCTTGAGGGAGTGAGGAGAATGAGTGAGTTTATGAGGGGAACGGGTCGTTGTTCTTTTTTCTGTTAATTTTATGTGAGAGAAGTTACTCACCAGAGAACTCAGTCTCTCGAGTTTATTCCACATCATCCTTGTACCGGCGATGCCCTCGATGACTCATCAAGAAGCAAAATTAAAATCATGGCTTTTTCCCCTCCTTCTGGCACACTGGTTCATTTCCTGAGCAGCTAAGAAAGACTTCCTTCAGGGAGATGGCGGATCTGCAAGCAGTAAGGCAAAAAAATAGCTAGAAAGGCCGTGCGCTCCGAAATAAGAGATGGTGTTTCATGACAACGCACTGCTTAGATAACGTCTTCCTAGCTAGGTCTTGCAGCGGCGTTGACTTTGGGAAGATCGCCTTGAGAATGAGCCTGGGCCCTGAGTCCCGGCCAGTCGGAAGCTAGGAGCGAGGGAGCTTAAACCTTTTATCAGGGACAAAGGACAGAAGGCAGCAGAACGGCTGCTTCAAGTGTCGCTGAGTCTTAGGAGCAGATAAAAGCATGAAAAGCACTGCCGAGATGAGTTCAAGATTTGTTAAAGTTATTTTTTGAAACCAAGCAGTGAGCTAAATGCTTTGGAATGAACTTTTTAGACAACAAAATATCAGGGAAAAAATTATGTATTTCCCGCAGACTCCATACCCAGCCAGAGAGAGAGTCCCTATGTGCTTGTGGAACCTCAGACCCTCAGGGGTTAACCGGAGAGCCCCCAGGTCCAGGGAGCTACTGCAGCTACATTGAACACCCTGGTCACCACCCCAGTGGCAGCGCGGCAGGGGGAGGCAAGGCGGTTACTCTGGAGGAGAAATACTTCGCCACTCCTCACAGCGAGCCTCAATTCTTCTCCCTTCCTTCTTAGGCAAAGAAAGAGGGGACTGAATTTTTCCATTTTCTTAGACCCGTGGGTCTGCATCCTCGGCTGACTTCTCCAGGGAGCAAAGCCTGGGTCAAGCACTGGTAAGCCCGGCATGGTTTGACTTCCAACAGCATTTGGAGAGCAGGGGTCACCGGGCACCTCGGAGAGACGGCCTGCCCAGCGGGCACAGGAAAGACAGCCAGGACAGTTCCCTCTGAAGAGCAGCGGAGAGGGAAGCAGTGAGAGGCCTGGAATTAGAAAAATGCTGTTTTCCTTCACCTCCCTACCTTGAAGGGTGGAGGTGGGGACAGAGAAAAGTAGGAAAGGGGCAGAAGTGACTACCAAAGAAAGCCACCACCAAACTTTAAGTAAAACCATATCCCTTCCCCAAGAGCTGAAAGAGTTTCAGCCTCATTTAACCACTGGGTGCATCCTAACTCTCATTTTAGACTTAGAGATTTGGAAATAGCTCCTGTACATTCCCTGCAGTGTGTTTCCCAAGGCATAATGATCCTCGCTTATTTCTGCGTGGTGGGATACCGTAAACCTTGCCACATTTACCCAAATAAAAGTAAACGTGGTGATAAAGAAATTATATTCTTGCTGCACAGAAACGATTTATAACTATTCTGCTCTCCTCAGATTTGACACCAAGAAAGGTGAAGGAGAAACACAGAGGCGACCTCCCCAGCCCAGCACGCGGGTTCCCTCAAGTCTGATCCCCCCTGCAGGGAACCCACATTTTTCATTAATACAATACAAAAACATATGGTTAAAAAAAGAAAGAGAACATAAAGAAATGAGTAGAAGAGCTACAGAATTCAAAGAAAATGCATTCCCTCGATCGTACCCACATCTAACTGCCTAAGAAATTTCAATGAAAATCAGATGTGATTTTCAACATGTATTTTGCTCAAATAAAATATGAGGGGAATACAAGGACTTTTCTGTGGGGTGGTAACAAGACTCTTTTTGGGTTTTTCTTTACTTGTATTCGGTTATAATTGTGTAAGGGTATTGTGAGGCTGAAAAGGAGATGATATGTGTCAGCTGTTGAAGAATGATATAAATTTTTATTACCAAACTATGTCAAATAGTTCTTATTGTTGGAGGTACAAATACAGTTATAGAAAATAAGAAAGGATGCATTTTTTTGGTCTGAATGTGAACCAACTTTGAGACATAGATTGAAGCTGTTATTAGATAAAAAGAAATACATATCTCAGTGTTTGTTATTCTTGCCTAAAAGTCAATTCCAGAGAAAAGCAGCCCCATTTTTGTGTGTCGGCATGTGTGCATATGCGTGTATGCATGTGTGTATGTGTGTGTGTATGCATGTGTGGGTATGTGTGTATGCATGTGTGTATGTGTGTGTGCATGCATGTGTGAGCATGTGTATGCATGTGCGTGTGTGTGCATGTGTGTGTGCTTGTGTGCGTGCGTGTGCGTGCATCTCACAGTACACCACGACACATGGGAAGAAAGACTTGCCCAACAGAGTCCAATTTCTGGAGAAAGCACTGAGAGCAGGGTAAAAGAATGAAAGAAGGAGGGAAGGAAGGAGGAAAGGAAAGAAGAGGAAGAAAGTAGCAGAATAAAGAAGGAAGCCAGTGTAAGACCCAGGAGCAGGGCGTCCTGGCTGGGGAGAGCAGTGTGCCCTCTCCGACACCGGCACGCCGAGGGCCAGGCGCCCTCCGGTAGTCAGCGTGCTCTTTAAGCTGAGGCTCTGGCTGCCTTTCATCTTTCTGAGTCTGATCTAGTTAGTCTTTCGAAGGTGCTTAAGGGGCTGACGATCACAAAGACTCACTCAAAAGAAGATTAAGGAAAATAACAGGTTGAGTGAGGCTTTTTCCTCCTTCCTCTTTGACTTCAGGCCTTCGAGAATATTTTTGCGCTTATTTCTATTTAGGGCACAATATCATTCCTCCAGCAGCAACAGAAGCTGGAGTCATCATAGAGGCAGGAAAGACTATCTGTTATGCATTCCCGGCTGCGGATGCAGGCATGTGTGAGTCAGACGGCAGGCAGAATCTCAGCTGTGCGCGGCTGAGGAAGAGCAAAGTGACATCACTTTGTGAGTACCTACCGTGTGCCCGGAACCACGTCTCCCGCCCTGGGACACAGCAGTGAACAGAAACATGGAAGTCTCTCCTCTGGGACGGGGACTGGAGGGAGGTCAAGTTGGAGATGTCATAAAACAGCTTTTTTCTGTCAGAGATTATTTGCTTTAAATACCCTCAGTAAGATATAATTTTTTTTTAAATTTTAGAACCAGGAAATAAATGTTTTAAAAATCCTTGAAATATTTGTGGAACCTGGCATATATACAAAATATGTTTTAGTAGTTTAGAAACAAATGTAGAATGATTTTTTGTTAGTTTGAAGAAGAACAGTTATATATAATTTGGGGTTTTTAAAAAATATTTTTAATTCTTTTTAACATTGAGACATTGAAAGCTTGAGTGAAAAAGAAACAAGGAAGAAAAATATTTTTCCAATCTATTCATGAGAGAAGGGGGAGCTATAGAGAAAAGTTCAAATTAGAAAAAAAAAGAATTATTACACTTAAAGAAGCATTGCTATTAACTTCCCTCAAAATACTCCCCCTCAGTTTGAACATACTTACCTGATTGTTCTTGCCTTTTCTGGAGTTCTCTTTTATGAATGTCTTCGTGGGGTGTGATTAAAAAAAAATATATGGAATGCTACTGCTGAGTGCCATCCAAGGGAAAAGCAGCTTCATAAAAACAATATCGTGTGTCTTCATCCGCCTAATTCACTGACTCTGGCATGCCATGAACCTAAAAGTAAAAATTTTAAATCAGGCTATCAAGGTAACCACAAGAGCAATGCTAGACACTCATGAAAGAGAACTTCCAGAACTGCTTCAGAAAGGGACAAGAAGGATGGGAAGAGTGTGCTCACACTGAGGGGGAGGATTTTGAGGTGGAATTAATGGTAATGTGTCTTTTACTGAAACAAACTTTTTTAAAAAGTAAGCTTTCACTATATTATTTGATCACATCTCGTATTCCCTGTTCCCAAATTTTCCCATTTTGTTTTTTGTGTTCCCTCAAAGCCCAGCCCAGTATCCTGCCTTTTATAGCTTTTCAGTAAATACACATCACACAATTATTCTGTGAGGAAGTTAAGACAAATTATTGACTTAGAGAGTTCCTCAAATCCATTCTGGCACAAAGCAGTTTATTAGTTTGAAGCTGAAAAAATGACCATATTATTATACAGTTGCAGTTTATTCAAACCTTAAGAGCCCAAACTTGTGTTTTGGAAATAAGCAGTGCTGATAGCCTATTGTTCAAAACATACTGAAAAGAATGACATTGTTTTTGCTTTATAACCCATGAGAATGGGGTGGGTTTTTTTTTTTTCATAAACTTACTTCATTAGTTTATAGCTCCAGAAATTCTATGTTGTTAAATTACTGAACATATGAGCTGGTCTTACTGTGAATGCTCTGGAGAACAAAGCACCTCCTCCATCAGCAGGTACAGGGTGGAGAGAGACTGGGCCTGCAGCACAGAGCCCACACGCAGAAGTAGACAGAGCCAGAGAAGCTGCCACAGCCCCACCTGCTTTTGTGGCCCAGCATGGGGAGAGTCAGGGGTTGGCCAAGGTTGGTATCTGGGAGCCGTGTGGGGAGGTGACAAGGATGGGGCTGGGAGAAGGATTGGAAAATCTGTAATCTGTAAGACTAACCCAGGAGTTGAAGGCAGGGACATGGGAAGCCAAGCAAACGCTATCCTCAGCCTGCTAATGTGCTTTCAGGAATCTTGCTACTTACCTGCATGCATCACCCTACAGGCCCTGCCCGACACCTGCCTGCCCAGATTAATGGATTTTAGCCAGTAGAGGAAGCAGACATCTCCCCAAAGAATCACCACTGGGTTCAAAGAGATCAGTGACCATGTTAATGTTAGCTACCTACTGCTAGGCAACAACTCAGCCCAAAGCTTAGCACCTTAAAACACCAAAGCTTTACTATGTCACAGTCTCTGTGGGCCAGGAATCTGGGTGTGGTTTTGCTGGTATCTGTGGCCCATGATCTCTCACAAGACTGCCATAGAGGTAAAAGAGGATTATATAACAACTTGGATGTTTGGAAGCCAGTGTGCTCTTGGGCTGCCTTCACATTACTCTCTCATGAGGCATTTTAGAATACAACAGACAACAGTTGGTCATGTGAGAACATGCACCCACCTGCCTGAAGGTAAACCCTGCAGGAGACAATTTGAGTGGCTCCCCTTGAATACAGAACAATTACTGTGACATTAGTCTTATTTCCATATACTGATATACAGAGTGGATTATGCTATTCCCTTCTCTCTTCAGTTGGCTCCAAGCAATGCAAATAAGGCCAGCTAAGGTACTGATATGTGATCTTCAGGGCCATTCTGACAGCCTCGTGTTTCCTGGGATAGTGCCCTTTGTAAAAGATCCAAGTGCAGGGGGACGGCAGAGCCAGTCAGCTCCAGGAATGTCAACTGGGTACAAGCTTCGAAATAAGGGGCTATGAGTTCCCAGGACACAAAAATTTACAAATCAGGAACTGAAGCAACAGCCTCCCAAGGCAATTCAAATGCTACCTTAATTGAATTATGCAGACTGATCCTTCTGCATATCTTTCTCCTTGCATTTTGCAAAGATGCTTTTCTCCCCACCTGGCTAGCCAGCTCAGGTTACTCACATAGTTTTCCCTGTCTTCCCTGTCATTCATCCTTGAACCACTCTGTTCTTCAAAGATAATGAATTCTGGAAGAGGCTTTGGATCAGGGCCTTTGTCCACACATCCTCATGGGGATTGGATTTGGGACCCCTTGGTTGCCCTTAACTGTGAATCTCTCTTGGTGTCTTTACTCTTGCTGTGGCTTACATTGGAGATGGTAGATTGGAATTAACTTGCCAGGATTTCAATCACGTCACAGTGGGATTGCAAATATAATATTTTGGATTGTGAGGAGGACTAGAAAAGGTATTACAATACTTGGATTGCAATATCCATTATTTGGGATTACAGTAAAAACCCACATGGTCCTTAGGTTTTCTTCACCCCTGTCATTATCTTCTCTGTGATGAAAAGGGTTCTCTCAATTTTCTTGGTTGATTCTGTCTAAGGCACTACAGGAGTTCAATCAGTAGCTCCTTAATGGTCACAGCGAGATCAAAGTCTGGGTAAACTTCCTGACAAACAGGAATTAGCAGCCTCTTAATCCCAAATTTTGACTCACTGGCTGCTCTATTTAGGCTGCTCTGTTTTCTCATCTGGAAAGAGGGAATAGTAGTTTTATCTAACTTATAAAGCTGTTACAAAGATCAAATGCCTCATTTACTAGCAGGCACATTGTGTATATGCAGCTAACTAGAGATCTTTGGCTTATTCTCTAATCATTGGCAACTTTTTGGGATAATAGACGTGGCACCGGCAACTACATTGCTCTTTTCTTTGTCCTGCTTTCCTAGGGTGATCTTCAGAAGCGTAGTAATACCTCTGGTGGCACAGTCCTCTCAAACAGCTTTGCTTGTGGGTGAGATGATATGCATGATGCAGAGCCAGCTGAGACGATACGGAGTGCAGTGCTCTGATTCACAGTGCAAGGCTGTATTAAGCTCCTCGTTATATTTATGGCTCAGACATTATTTCTCAGATAGTCATCTTTTTATGCTCCCTAAAACAGCTAGAATCCAAATTAGAAAAAATTCTTTTGATGCCTTCTGAGGAGATTCCTTATAGAGTTTATTTTTTTAACTTAAATATTATACTTATTCTAGAGAAGTGAGACAGTAGAGATGTAACCATCCATTTTGTGCTGTGGTGAGCACACTGCAGACTGTGTAACACATAAAACACAAGTGGGCTTGTGCTGGAGGCTGGGAGGTCTGAGCTCGGGCTGCTGGAGGTGGCGAGGGCCTTCTAGATCCGTCATTGCACAGCGGGAGACATCATGGCATTCAGAGAGACCAGAGAGGCCACACTCACTATTGCAACAACTCCGTTCTCTGGCTGAAGAACCCCCTGCCCCAGGCACGACACTGGCCCACAGATGCGGACAGCACCCAGGGACCTCATCACCTCTTAGAGGTGAGTGTTCTCTTCTGTCTACACAAGCCATCGGTTGTTCAGTTTCCTAAGGCATCACTCCTAATGAGATTCACCAGCTAGTCCTGAGCTGTCTCTCTTCTTCTCTCTTTGACTTTCTGCTGACCTAAAGAAATAAATATCTTTTCATAAGTGAATGTATTTACCTACTTTTGCTCAGCATTCATGCCCTTCAGTTTTTCCAGTGTTAAATTTATCAATGTAGAATTGTTTACATAGTCCTTCATGATTACTTTGACATTTGGAGAATGTGTAATAATGGACCCATTTTTATTCCTAAAGTTAGTAATTTGGGAGGATTTTTTTCTAATTTTTCCATGTCCAATCTAGTTACTTTATCAGTTTTGTTAATCATTACCAAGAAAAAGTTTTCAGTGTCTTTGATTTTCAGTATTGTTTTTTACCGTTTCATGAATTTCTACACTTTACTATATCCTATCTAAACTTAGATGAGTTCAATTTATTCCTCTTTTAATGGTTTCTTAAATTAGAAGCTTGTATAATTGCTTTTTCATATTTTTTCTAATATGAATATTTACAGTTATACATTTTGCTGTAAATAATGCTATACAGGCATCTTCTACATTCTGATCTGTTATACTTTTGTTAGCATTTAGTTGCAAATATTTACTAATTTCCTGTGATATATCTTGTTTTGATCCAGATTTAGAAATTTGTTCATTAATTTCCAAATAGTTGAAGATTTCTGAATACATTCTTTACTAACTTCTAAAGCAGTATTGTGCGCAGAGCATATTTTGGACATTTCTGATTCTTTGATATTCATTGTGTGACTTACCTAAGACTCAGCGCGTGATCTATCTCGACTGTCTCACAGGTCTGAAATGAATATTCTACTCTTATTTCATGCAGTAGTCTACAAATGTCAATAAGCTTGAATTTCTTGAAAGCATTGTTTAAATCTTTTGTATACTCACTGATTCTTGGCAAGTATTTTCTGTCATTTCCTTGTATTAAACATTTAGGAGACTTACAGGTAATGCACTGTTGGATATGGTTGCTCAGAAGTCTATCTTGGAAAATGCCTTTGGTTTATCAGGGGACCTAGTGTCTGTGCACTTTTATCGATGGACTTGAGCTCTGAGAGGAGCCCTATGCTGCCTATCTCTTTCAAGCCCTTCCTTCACAGGTGAGACAGCGACAGCAGACAGCAGACAATGCAGCCCAGCCCACCTTGGCTCCCTGACGGTGAAGGCTTGGTACAAGGTCATCTCCCAGAAAGTGGTAGAGCCATGATTAAAAATCATGTGTAGGGTGACCTGAGTCCACCCACAACCCATGTTCTTATCCAGTACCCAACAATCTTTTTTACCCTGTTTGTATCTCTTCTTATCCATTGTTACATTAATAACAACGGAAATCTCAACTGATCATCATATCCCAACTTGACTATTCGACTTCGGATTCTGACTCCAGGAAATCCAAGGCTAGTGAGGGAAACTTAGGTTTCCCTCCTTGGTGGTCATGTAATCCTAGACTTCCTCTCAGGCCACACTGCCTTGAAGAATTACACATCTGGGCTACTCACAGGCCCAAAGCACCGGTCTAACCCATTACCCACTCATAAATGGTTTCCCATAAGACTGGTGCCTTTATAATTGAGGATCATGGGCCATTAGTGCTCCATGAAATCAGTTCCATGGATCATGAATAATGTATTTTTTAATTAAATAAAATGAAGTTGCACTCTTTACAGTGTGAACCCTACTAATACTTTAGGCTTGCAGGGGATTTTCTTGGAGTCATATTGGGTGGCCATGGGTAGAGGTATTTTCTTTTAATTTTGATTGTTTTTTTCTTGAGTTGACATTCATTCCACGTTTAGTGTACTGGAATCATCATAAATCCTGCTAACCAAGAAAAGTCCTTTGCAGAGGCTCCGTGGGAGAATGGACCCCGTTTCCTCCTCTAGTAATTAACTCAGGGTGCTGCAGTTGTCTCTCAGCTTTCTCCTTGCCTGGGTCCAGTGTCTGTGAACACCTCGGGTTAATTGCACCCACCTCCCTCTGCCTCCTCTGGACCCAGGGAGCCCCAGTGTTCCCTCTTGCAGCCTGGTGGCTTTGAAGCCTCAGCTGCCCCTAACAGGGCTGAGAGGCTGAGAATCAGCTGGAGTTCACATTCGTCCCAGTCCCACTCCCTCTCTGAGTGGAAAACCACACTGAAATATTTGTCCTCCGTGCTTTGTTCCTAAAGCAAACAATATTTAGCTAAGTATGGTGTAAAGGGTTACCATTTGCCACAAGTGATAAATAAACTGGTAACCACAGGGGGGAGGGAGAAGCGGGGGTGGGGTGGGGGTGGGGGTGGGGGGGTGGTATTTTGTGGTCTTAGGGGAAGTGAAAGCTCTTTTGTGGAGCCGGGCTACAAAGACAAAAATCATCAAAATGAGGAATGAGTTCTTTTTCTTAGAAGTCTGCAGGCTGCAGTAGGGAAGCCTGTTTGCATACTTGTGATGGCTCCTTCACAGGTAGAAGACTGTCCAATTATCTCCTTTCTGTCACGGAGGCTAAGGGTGGAAGTACAACCCAAATTGTATTTTCTCATTTGTTTAAGTTAAAAGACATTTCATTTAAACAAATCACATTTTGGGGCCCTGATAGAAAGTAAAAAATTCTATGACTATATTTTGCTGGTTAAAGCAAACTTAATAGGAACAGAATTTAAAAATAAGGTATTAAGTGATGTCCATTGTGTTCATAAAAATTTAAAAGCCATGTATAAGAGTTCAGTGTAATCCAGCAAAATTCATCTTTTCTGTCATCTTACTGAAAGTCTTTTCTATTTTTATAGGCTTTGGTTTTAAGAAGGCTTGATGAAATTGGCTCTATTTATACTAGTGGCTTGCAAATTAGTGCTAAAAAATTATACCAAATAATTTTTACAGTGTCTACTAATTAGGGGCATATCCACATTTCTAGGTGTTTTTCTAAAAGATGAAAACATGATCTTGATAATATAATCTATTTTTATATCTTATTTGTGTGTGTGTATATATATATATATATATATATATATATATATATGACCAGATGTATTCAGAAAGGTAAAGGTACTAGAATGAAAAAATATTCTTGAAGTTCCATTTATGTGAAATATTTCTTAAATCCCTGTAACTGAAATGTGATTTTGAAATTTCTGTGACTATAGTAATGTAAAGGAGTGTGATTATCCAAAATGATGTTTTTCAAAGATAGAATCCACCTTCAATGGCATCTACAATGCCCATAATTTTAAGCAGTCCTGAATTTTTTTCTAGGTATGTTTCATTCCCATTTCAAAGACCTCCCTAATTCTAGAATTTATTAGAAAATTCAGTGTTTACTTTGTCCATATATGCCTTTAGCAATGTTATAGATTTATGCAATTGATTCCTTAAATTCCTGTTAGTGGATAGATTAATCATCTCATATTTCCTCAATTTGGGTAAATTTGTAACATTTTGATCATATGATTTACCTGTAACATTTTGGTGTACATTCCTGGATTCATTTTGTAATGCAATATTCATGTTTACATATGGTTTATATAAATCTGTTATCATCTAGATAGATAGTTTCTTGAAATTTTAGCATGTGTTTAACCAATCAATAAAAGTTATTAAAAATATAATTTTAATGACAATAACAGTTTATCTTATGAAATCACTCTAGTTTATTTAGCCATTATGCTGTCCTATGAAATTGTTAGTTTTTTAATTTAGTTATTTTAGTAAATGCTGGAATGAATGGTGGGGAATCTAAGAAATTAGTAAGGAAGACATTCAAAATTCCAGATATTGAAAATACTGGTTCAAAGATAATAGAAGGATGTCTGCATATTGAGCTATTGGATATATATTTTGACTATTTTATCAAAAAATAAAACTTAGTGCCTATAATTCAATTTCAAATTCAAAATAGATGTTTTCCCAAATTCCAAGGTCAGACACAAATCAAAGTCAAAATTTGAAGGGTTATATTCAGGCTGCCAGAGTTTTTAACAGCAACATTAATAAATGATGGTTACTAAGCAGTGACCAAGCACTGCTAGGTATTAGGTTCACATTCCCTTAAGAGGCGAGGGAACAACTGTGCTAATATTTAGACCACAATGTACCACTGAGCTTGGAGCTATGGGGTGGGGGAGCAATTGGAATGACAGTTGGGTATAGAAATTAGTGATGAATTTGAATTGAAAAATCAGAGGAAAAGAATGTGAAGGCAAGCTAGATCCAGCTATGCAGGAATAGACAATGGAACACTGATCTTTAAGAGGAAGTTCATGAAAAATACAAAAATCAAACTTGTCAGAAGAACCAGAGACACTCGAATACTCCTCATTAATTGTCTAATGCTTGGTCCACAGAGCAAGGGCTCTTGGGACATTTGCTTGGCCTAAAATTCTGGCTAGTCTTCACATGGCTCATAAGACCGTTGCGATAACCAGCTCTACAATGCCGCAGAAGGTTCTCGCATATAGGTGTGGACACTTGTGTAGTTCTTATAGGCAACCTAAATATTACCATTCCCAGTGGCTATAAAGTTTTCTTCCATGAAGTAAGCTTTTTTGTCTTTACTATGGTCTTTTCTCCAAGCACAAGTCATCTTGCCTAACAGAGGCTATCAATTCCTAATTTTCCCTGTATTAATCTCTACAGTATAGAGGGGAAAGGGACTGGGATATAGCTGGGGTATAGCTAGGTGTCTGGAATGTGTGAAGCCTTGGATCTGATCCCTAAAACTGACAGACAGAGATTCGTGTATGTATGTATCTAAACCATGGAACACGGCAAGTAAAGCTTTCTCTACACTCTGTCCTCAGAAGGCTTTATTTTTAGGGAAAAAAAATGAAAGCACATTTCCAACATTCACTACAATTACTTCGATAAGTAAATTTTTTTCATTTTTCACAGACTTTTTGGTGCAACATGTGGCATGTCATATACCAAAGGGTCTCTGATACCTGATACCAAGTTTGGAACAGATGGTTTTCAGCTGTCACCTTGTCCCAAAAGAGATCCAGGCACGCCTTGCTCCCACTCCAGCCTGAAGGGTACACAAGCTGCTTCCCATGATTGGAGAGCAAGCTTGGAGAAGCTTTCGTCCTAAAGATCAGTTCTTAAACCCCTCCTGTGAGATGCAGAAAGCAGGAATAGGCCTGTACCCCTTGCAGCTTCCCCCTGCTCACCCGTGATGTTTTACAGAACCCAGACGGTAATCCCTTTCCGTCACAGGCACATGATACACGTACGTCAGCGCACACATGGATTCTCTATCACACAAGATGTTTCACATTTTCTAACGTGTGTAAACAATTGTAAGATCTTGTAAAAATTTGCAAGAATAATTGCACATCCATCTTGCCAAAGTGACTGGAATTTCAGAAGAATACATTACTCTTTTATCACTATTCTGGAAAAGAATTGACATGTTCTATAAAAACATACACTACAGTTTCACAGCTTCAGCCACATCAATAAGAAGGTCTTACGGAAATCAATGCAGTCCAGTGTTGATGGTAATATTAATAGGCATTTGCAAATAAGATTTTATACATTTCTGCTACAGTATAATATAAAAATAAAAGGAATTTATGACACTATAATTATTGTAAGTGTTCAAACACAGTATAGGTTATCTTATTTTTTTATTTTAAAGAGAATAAAACAAAAGAGGTCAGAACAAAGCAGATCAGAACAGAGCAACATAAGCAACACAGCACTTTACAACAAGACAACCGGATATTAACAGTAGCTACCATAATGTCTCTTTCTTTGTAATACTTGAGCATGGCTTCAAATACAATAATATCAAGCATAACAAAATAGTATAAAATCATTCAAGAGAATGAAAGAATTATAAGGTATTCTGAACCAAATAACAGAAAATGATCAATGGCTACTAATAATATCTCATCTTACATAAAAAAATTTGTTTATAATATCACATATATTAAAATCCCAATAAGACACAACATGATAGAACTGATGGTAATAGAAGAATAGAAGCATGGTAGGACTTCAAAGCAAGATGATATTAAATCAGCAGTGGCTGCCATAATGTTTTGTTTTCTTCAAAATAGATGTTCATACCATCACACATAATAAAATCAAACAAAACAGAATAAAACCATTCCAACTGATGAATGAAAACATTAAAAGCCTTCAAAGCAATGTAATGGGCAATCATGATTACCATAAAATCTTATGTACTCTTACCATTCCTTACACTAGGAAAACTATACAGTATTTATACATGTGAGTTTGGTTTATTTTGCCTATGAGTATGGTCTCAAGTTTCATCCATTTATTTGTAAATATCTCAATGTGATCATTCTTTATAGCTGAGTAGTACTCCATTGTATAAAAATACCACAATTTTTTTATCCATTCCTCAGTTGATGGGCACTTAGGTTGTTTACAAGATCTGGCTATTTCTAATTGTGCTGCTATAAACATGGGTGCACATGTATCACTGTGTTATGATGTTTTCAGTTCTTCTGGGAATATGAGGTTATCTTAAATTTCCACGACACAGGATCTTTACTTAGTAGTTTGCACTCACAAAATTTTCCTGGAAAGTGACTATAACTTTGTTCCCCATCAATAGTATGGTAAAGATCTTCCAATGACCTGGGACTGGCTAAAATCAAGGCTGAAAAAATGACTGTCCATGAATTTTATCCTAATAGTCTTTTTAATGTCCTACCAGTTTTTGGTTACTTCTGTATCACATCACCACACACCATAACTCTCACCATTAGAATACCATGTTTCCACTATGACAATATCTCCAAACTTACAAAAATCACAAATTCATGATTTCAAAAGTACTGGGAAGCGTCTCAGATTTTTCTCATGCTAGGAAGTTAACCAGGCTCATTTCTTGGATGCTGACAGGAGATACCAACTAAGGAAAATTTATTACACACAGAAATAGCAGTAGCAGGAAGTATAAATGTTAGCTCTTATTCCCTAAGCTCCAATTCCCACAATGCAATGTAACAGCCAGGTGATAACTACATGTACAATGGATGTATTAGAGAAGAAGATTCCAAACTCAAGGAACTCTGTTTTTTTTTTTTTTTTGTAAATTATGGGCAGTGTTTTTAGCTATGAAAGAAGTCACTACCTTTAATATATTGGACAGAAACAAACCCACACCTTGCTTCGAATGAAGATATCTTAGAAAACATCCAAAGCTGTGTTTGTGCAAACTTGAAAGATAGGTTGGACCCAAGGCAGTCTGTACTAAACATGGTCTGTACTTTCTGTAACTTGACAACATCTTCAAGGTGGAAGTGAACTACTTTAGGTAAATAACTGAAAACTTGCAGTAACGAGTTGACCTCCTACATCTGTACTCAGTATGGGTCTAAGAGCACCTCACTTTCAAATATAGCAAAATTGTACTAAAGAATTCTTCCTGACCTCTCCTTTTCTGCAGAAACCATAAAAAAGTTCTTGTCTATACATCCCTCCCTGACTCATGACTGGTTTCTCCATGAGTAATGGCTGATACATTGTGTCCATTTGAAAAGTTTAGAAATTTAACTAAGGAACTCAGCAGGGGGTCAGAGTTCTCATTTTGTAAACATTCTCACCCTGTGCAAGAGGAGAGCATGGAGATTATGAGTACTAAATCACCCCTCTGGGAGGAGGGTAAACTGCTCACAATATAAGGGAGGAAAAGAGGCTTGCTTTCCTCTCCTTTTTTGCTCCTGTTGCTTTTGTTATTTTCTGCTGCCATGAACACTTAACTCTGTACCATGCTGCCCTGCTTGGAGACAGCTGATTATGAACTAAAACCTCTACAAACTATGAGCTGAATAAACCTTTACTCCTTTAACATTGCATGTTAGTGTTTTGTCTCAGCAAGACGAGAAAAGTAATTGAACAGAATTTGGTACCAGGAGTGGGGTTTTTTGCTGTAGTCACCTGACCACATGTTCAAGAGCCTTTGGGAATGGCCAGTAGGAAGAATTTCAAAATGTTCAGAGACACCACCTGAAAGAGAGAAGTTAGAACACCTTAGGCTGTTCACTATGGGAGGTTCTGGTCAGCGCTCAGAAGACCAGAAGTCTGATATAAATCTTCCTAGAAAAGATTAGGCTTGTGAGGTTTTTCTGGAAAGGACATTGGGTACTGGGCCCCAGATGATGTCTGTTATGGCTTGGCACAAAGTTTGTCTTATTTTGCTTGGGTCCAGAGAATTTGCCTGAGACTAAGATTAAGGGCGATGGACTAATTAATCTGACAGAAGAAATTTCAAGGCAGTCAAGTGTTGAGACTGTGGCATGGCTCTTTTAGGGGATTTTTAGCCAGATTTATGTTGTAAATAAAAAGCAAAGAGCCCAAAAGGATGATTTAAAATGTTGTGAGTTTGGCCAGAAAGGAAGTGCCAATAAAGCTGTGGACTGAAAAGATAAAGCTAAAGATCTCTCATTGCTGAGAAGGAATGGGAGACTATAAAAGATGGCCTGAGGGCATCTCAAGAAGCAGCAAGTGTCAAACTTTTGCAGCCTCAAAACTACAAAAGTGAAAGACTTTGCTTTGAAGAGAAAGCAGCAGAGCACCATGTTCCAGAATGGTGGCTGCAGCGGCACCAGTTTCTAGAATGGTGACAGCATAGAAAATTTGCTGCACAGAGTTGGTTTCAGAGTGCCCAGTGATCCCAGCACTCAATCCCTACAACCAAGACAGAGTAAATCCTAGCTACTGCTCCAAGTGGCAGCAGACCTTGGCATCATCTATGTGGTTCTGGGTTAGATGCATGCAGAATGCAAGACTTTCAGAGTTAAGAAGGCTTCCACTCTGATTTCAGAAGGTCTGGGTGGCTAGGCAGTGTGCCCCTGAGAGTGCAACATGTGAAGCTGTGAGTACAAAGCCAAAGGTGTAGTGGAGACCCCAGAAGTTTGGAAAAGCCAGGAATATAGATCTTCTAAGGAAAGCTTCAAAGAGGGAGAAAAGTACACCTAAGAGAGAAGCTGTGGGAGCTACAATCATCAAAAGTGCCATAGGAGTGGAATCAGTCAAGCCCTTTGGAGCTCACTATTTGCCACCGATTGCCTCAGATGCTAGAAGTAGAACTGTGGGACTTAATGTTTGCTCTGCTGGATTTTGGACTTGCTTTGACCCCAATCCTTTATGTTCCTCTTTGTAACTTTTTTTAAATTTTATTTAAAGAGAAAAAACAAAAAAGAAAACAACCAAACAAAACAGAGAAAGGGTACCAATACAGAATTCCAAAGGCAAAAAATGAAAGAACCACAATAACAACAACAACAACAAAAACAAAAACGCTAAGAAATCGCCACTTGATAGGTTACACACTGTCATCATTGGAAACAGTTGTTCAAGTTACAAAATTAAAGCACACAAAGTAGACATTCAAACAGTGAGACTATTAACAGGTCTGCTCAACAATCCAACAAAAACAGTAATGTGGTCATCTATCTTATACACTTAAACATACATTCAGTTATATCCTTTAGAGCACTTGTTTTCCCCATATATATATATGTATATATATATATATATTTTTTTTAATTTTATTTTAAAGGGGGTAAAATTAAATACAACAAAACAGAACAGAACAGGACTTAAGAAAGCATAAATTTCAAAGCTATACAACCAGGGATCTTCACTATCTGTCATATTGTCTCTTGTTTTCTTCCAAATGGTTGTCCATATCTTTGCATATGGGGAGCTCATACTAAACACCATAGCCAATTTTTTTCACAAGATGTGTAGTTCACTGGCTCCCACTTGCTAAGGTGGGGGGGACGTGGGACAAGATGACATGAGATGTCTGATTCTCAGCCTGCCCATCGGCAGGATTACAGCCGCCCCCCAGAGAGGGGAGGAGTTCCTTGTTCTCCCGGCACCCAGATTCAGCTGCATGGTGCAGGTCCCAAGGCGCCAGGGTCTCTCTCCTTCAGGCCACTAAAAGTTGGCCACATTCACAGCTGCCCCCCAGAGAGGGGTGGAGCCCCCTGTTCTCCCGGCACCCTGAGTCAACCACACAGTGCAGGTCCCGACACACCAGGGTCTCTCTCCTTCAGGCCGTCGAAAGTCTGCCACACTCTCAGCCGTCCCCCAGAGGGGATTAGCTCCTCATTCTCCTGGCACCCCGAGTCCACCACATGGTGCAGGTCCCAAGGCACCAGGGTCTCTCCCCTGCAAGCCCCCCAAAGTCCACCACACTCACCTGCTATTTCTTTCTGATGAATTGACCATTACATTTCCAAAGTTCTGAAATGGCCATCAGACCACAGAAAGAATTCTCTTTAGGTTTCTGTTCCGTTTGTAACTTTTGAAATGACAGTGTTTGTCTTGTGCCATTGCATGTTGGAAGTGTTTAACTTTGTTTTCATTCGTACAGAGGCTTGCAGCTAAGATTTTGCCTTAAGTCTCAGAGGCCAGTTGAGACAGACATTTTAGCAATGCTAAAAATGTTAGGACTTTTGCAATTTAAAAGAATGTACATGTGTCTTCGAGGGGCTAGGGACAAAATGTTATGGTTCTAATGTTATATAATGTTGATAGAATTAATACTGATGCTTAAGGATTGATAAACCTGTGTTATGACATTCAAGTTGTAAAATGGTAAGAATAAGCATGTCTTTATATCTGAAGAATGACTTAAATGTGTCTCATTGCCAAGTTGACAAGGGGTGGATTGTAATGATTGATAAATTGTGTCAACTTGAAAAGTTTAGAAATTTAACTAAGAGACTCAACAGGGAGCCAGAGTCCTCACTTTGTAAACATTCCCACCCTGTGCAAGATGGAGATTGTGAGTGGTACACCTACACTGGTCTGGGGGAGCATAGCCTGCTTACAATATAAGGGAGGAAGAGTCTTGCTCGCTGCCCCCGTTTTTTGCTATTGTTACTTTTGCTGCTTTCTGCCACCATGAAATTTTGCCCCTGTGCCACATCACCCTGTCTGGAGCCAGCTGATTGTGGACTGAAACCTCCACAAACTGTGAACTAAATAAACCTTGCCTACACTAACCTTGAGTGTCACAGTAACAAGAGAAAAGTAACCTACAAATCATGTGATATTTTGTTTTCCTACAGGAAACTGTGAGTTTAAGAAGCATCCATAATTTTAAGGACGCTTTCCCTTGAACCTAGACATGGCCTCATCATAGCTTAAACAAGACCAAAATATGATTACGGCACCATCAATGTTTGCAAAACAGGCAAAAACATGAGAGGTCTATGGAGAATTGTCAACAGATACTACCTGAAAGGCTACTTATTCAAATCCTCACTAACTCAACCCAAATCCTTTGCAAGAAAACACCTGTCTATTCCCACATGCAATCAGTGTCTGAAAAAAACACTTATTTCTTCAATAACTTTTCTCTACTGAGCCTTTGCTCATACTTGGGATCCAAGGAGAACATAAGTATTAGAAAGGAACCATGATGTGTGTGGGTTTTGTTCTTTCCTCACTGCTAGAATTTTTCTTTTAATAACCTCATTATCAGCAATTCCTTCAGTTTCCACATTAAACTCTGATTTGGCTATTTTTAAAATATACTATTTGTAGAAAATATTTGAAGTTCAGCCTGAATAAGCCCAGAATAGATTAGAGAATCAAGTAGAGCAGGATTTCTAACTCTTCTGTTTATATGCTATGTTGACTTACTAACTTATTTATAAGCTACATTGCACTTATAAACCCTGCTGTATCAGATATATGATCTGATGATTATGAACAAGTATCAGCTAAAACCTCTGCCACTCCATAATTTACTAATCCCATGTCTTATTTTTACACTAAAGGACAGGAGTTCATGTTTATCTCCATAAAATTCAACCGTGAATTTATTTCTTCAAGTGTCTCAACAGTCTTCCCCAGTTCTGAAAATAAAATGAGTTATTTTCCCTAGCCTCAAGGCATCTGTAAATTTAAAAAGCTAATTTTACATAACTTACCCCAATTCCTTTGTTGGCGTATGGAGCAAAACAGAACTGAGGATAGGGTCCTACACAGAACCTCCCATTAGGTTTAAATCAGAAGAATTCTCTTTGAACATAATCATCCAACACAAGAACTCATCTAACTGTTTTCTTGTAGACCTTATTAGTTGAAATGTCTGTGTGGAGTCTTTTGACTACTGCATTTCTATATTCTATCCTGTCAACTTTGAAAACTAAAGAAAAGATGTTAGTATGCTATGACTTAGGACTGAATTCATGATGGCACCCAGTGATCACCACTGTATGTTCTTCGTCATCTATGAGCTCAGTGTGATATCAGTCTCCCTACTGGTCATTAGGTGAACCTCCATGCTGATGGTCATGTCAGCTGCCATATTGGTAGTTGTGTCAACATCCATATTGGTGAGCCCTTCATCTATGGATTCAACTAACAATGGTTCAAAAATATTTTGGGGAAAAAATCACATCTGTCTTGAATATCTACAGACTTTTTTCTTTGCCACTATTCTCTAAATCATACTGTATAATGACTATTTTCACAGCATTTACAGTGTATTAGGTATTATAAATATAGAAATGCGTAAGAAATATGGATAGGCTATATGCAAATGCCATGCCATTTTATATAATGGATTTATATGAGCAGATTTTGATATCTGAATGAATCTTGGAACCCTGACTACATGGACACTGAGTGACTACCACACACACACACACACACATACATGTGTCTGTTTTCAGTAACTCAAAAAAGCTTATAATTTAGTAATACAAGTTGTTTGTTGCTCTATTCTATGATTCAAAACAATGACATAAAAAACTTTCACAGCAAAAAAGACACTCTAAGAAGCATTCAGAGGAGAGAGAATTAGGCAAATTAGTATAAGTAAAGAAAATAGATGATATGATGATATGCAGTCTATGCCACAGTGGAGAGGAAAAACCAAGGAAAAATTCATTTAATTGACCACTTGTAACTCAAATTTAACCTATTCTTATAAGAATTACATTTTAAGCTTATTCTTCTGGTTATTTCTCATCAACTATCCAGGATCCCTTTGGATCCTGAATCTACATTATCTGGTGATTCATCCTAGAATGCAGGAACCATATCTATTTCTCAAGTATTTTAACTCCCAGAACTCCTGAAAATAACTGGCTCACTTATATACTCAGTCATAGGTATAGAACTGAAAATTTGATGTTTTGGAGGTTTTAAAATCAGAGACCACTGAAGCTAAAAATGTTTTGGATGCTGAGACCGACCGAGCCAGAGTGGACGGCTTGCTTAGAATCTCACAGGTCTCTGTGTATTCATTTGCAAAAGTGCTTCTCCTTGATTCCATTGTCTTTCTGCGATGTTCAGGATCAGTCTAGGTTCCAGAATTGCTGCAGGAACTATGTACAAGGCAGCTAAGCTTATTGTGTCTATTTGGTCTGGGAGAGACAGACAGACACACAGAGACACAGACACAAATAGAGACAGAGAGATGGAGACAGAGAGGCATACCTTGATCCCAGAGTCTGGAAAATTATTTTAAAACCATTGGTTGGTTATTACCTAGACCTAGACATAAACAAATTTATCTGAGAAAGTCAATGGAATTTTTTCAGCTTATTATATATATATTGAGGAGTTAATGGTGTGTGTGTGTGTGTGTGTGTGTCTATATATATATATATATATATATATATATATATATATATGATCTTTTTCCTAATTCTTTTTATTAGCTTTTGGACTAGTGCCAAGAATCATGAACTCAAAGTAAGCATTTCATTAAAATGTCCCAAAAGGCACATCAAAATTTTCTATAGTCCCAAGAAGGATTAGCTATGGTATATTAATAGAATGACCAACAAAAAGCACAGCTACTTTGATAACTCCTCCTCCAAGCTCTCTCATGTGACCCAGGGAGGACATAAACACTTGGGGTCCTGGTTTTACCAGCTGGGCTTAGCACATCTCAAGAATCTGACACACCAACTGGCTAGCAACCCTTCCCTGTCTTCCTTTTCAGTGGTTGTCAACTCGCTGTCTTCTATACTCCAATCTCATTTCAAAAGTCATTCTCTGTAAATCATTGAGTTGTTTTTATTTTAACTGGTTTGGACAATTAACAAAAAAGTTAGGGAAAGAAAAAACTACGTACCCATCCTTTTTCATGTGCCATTGGAAACTCCGGAAGCATCCTGTCAGGAAGCCTGGCATTCTTCTTTCTTTTCATGATCCTAAATTTTAACTGGTAAAAGAGATCCTGGGTGATTTCAACATAGAATATATATATACCAGGGATCAAACTCACAACCTTGCACTTGCCATGTAGGCACTTGTGCTGCTGAGCTAAACCCCTGGCCCGATACTACATTTTTATAGAAAGTTTGTAGGCAAAAACATTCCAACATCTCAGTCTAGTCCCATAAATTTTCTGTTGCAGAATTTCTTTGGTTAGTCTTTTCTTTCTGCAAATTTTCCTATTTGGATCTCCCTCCCAGGAATTATGTAAACAAAATTCTTTAAAATTACAAATTTTGAGCTCTTTGGAGAAACGGAGGTTAGAGAGATACATGTTGTTTCAGAATTAACATTCTGTTTTTCCAAGAGGAAGGGAGGCATCAAGCGCTTCCCAGGACTAGCAAAAGCAAGTGAGCCAAACCAAATGACAAAGGGTAGGAAAGGAAGTTTGACACCATCCTTGGTTTCTGGGCAGGAGCTTCTCTCTCTGGGACTGGAGGATCCTAGAACATTCTGGTAGCTTGAAGGTAAGGAAAGTGTCCCGCTGGCCGGTACAGCCCTTAGGCTGAGAAGCCTGAGGTTCTTGACTGCTTCATGTTGCCCTGAAGCAGTGTCTTTGAAGATGTCCTCAAGGCTTCTTTGGCTGCCACAACACTTAGGTCCAGTGGCTATAGTGACCAGAACATTCTCTGTGCAGCTCAGACGGGTGGGAAAAATCAAATACACTTTTATTTTTATTGCCATAGAATTTCTGTTTCTTCCTCAAATTTTGCTACAAAACCATCTAGGTCTTAGACAAACCACAACCGTACACAGCAAATGCCGTGCCACGAGCTTCCACACTCCAAGACAGAGTTTGGAGCCCAAATTCTTGCATAATAAAACTCATGACAGTGAGCCGGGGGAAGTGGGAGGACACCTCCAAAATAAAACAATTGCAAATGTCCATCATTTTTTATTAACTGAATGAAATAGAATAATATCAAGAAAACATTTTAAACTATAATGCATGGTTACAATTTTCAAAATCTTGGAAAATTCCTTCCAATTTACTCTGACAGCCTCTTCATGAGTGCTAGGGCTCGCTGCAAGGTCTCCCTCTCTAGTCTGGCTTCTGTTACTCTGGGGGAGGGGCAGCAATTGCAAAGCTCTGACTGCAGAAATTCAAAGTCACAGAACGATTACATTTTTCAAAATAATCATAGAGTGAAGAAAACCTTTTAAAAAATGACATAAAACCAAAAATCAAAATGAAAATCACATAAATCTGGCTTGATTAAAAACATCAAAATTCTGTAAGGCATAAAATGAATAGTATTAATTTGAAAGCACAGGAGAAGCTGCAAAAATATAGATAGTTGGCTAATGTTCTTGAAATAGAGATTCTTAGGTCAACAGTGAGACAAACAAACAACAAAACAACAACATCAAAACCCACAATCAAAAGATACAAACAACTATGCAAGGGGGAAAAAGTACAGTAGGACAAGAAACACGAAAACAAGCTTACTCTCTCTTGTTATTAGAGAGACGCAAATTAAAATGACAACAATATACAATTTTCTACCTATTCGACTGGCAGAGATGAAAGATAACAAGAAGTAGGAAAATGATCCTTCTGTTACACGATTGGTGAAAATAAAAATTAGTATGTTATTAAAATATAATGTATTATTATTGGTAGTATTGAAGTTAAATATTAACAGAACCCTTAACTCAGCCTTCCGCACCTGAGAATTAGAGCCCCATTCACAATCACAGGTACCATAAATAGGGTAGCTTACACAATAAAAACTGATCTCCTCATATTTGGGGGGCCGGCAGCCCTGGGTAAAGGTGTCACCATGTTTGCTTTGTCCTGAGGCTTCTCTAGTTTACAGATGAACACTTTCGCCCTGTGTCTTCAGAGGTCAGGTCTGCACCCCTCTCTGTGGCCTGATCTTTTTGGATGGGGACACAGGTTGGGTTAGGGCACACACACCCCCAATGAAATCTTTAAAAGCTCTGTCTCCAAATGCAACCCTATTCTGAGGCACCAGGCATGAGGACTTCAGCATATGAATTATGGAATGCAATAGTTCCATCCGTAACGGATTGTAACAACAGACAAAGAGAAAGAAAGAAGGGCGTGAGGGAGGCATGAGTTAAATCCACTCGTAACACTAGGAAAGGACACTTGAAGTAAAATGTTTAGTAAAAACCAAATGCCAGAGTAGTGTGCATATCTGATTGGTGAGAGGTGAAATACTCTGTGTGTGCATAAAATTGCCGAAACAATGCATAAAAAGTATATCAACCTGGGATATCAGAAGATGTCCTCCTGGACTCTCAAAAACCTTTCTCATGGACATAGAATTTAAAATATTTAGAAAGGACTTGCCAACTGACTTAGGCTCTGTGTGCGGTCATTTCTGCATGTGACTTTGCAGCTCATCCCTTGAGAGGGGTCTGCTTCCACCTCCCCTGAATTTGGGCTGCCACGGGTTTGCTGTGACCCACTGTAGCCAGGGAAGAAAGGGGCTGCCCGGGCCCGGTGCGTTCACTGTCCAGCCAGTGCGGAGCTCGCTCTGGGTGAGGACAGAGCCCAGCCCAGAAAAGCCACAGCACTGAGTCCCAAGCTGCATCCAGGGTAGTTTGTTATGCAACATAGGCAACTGACCCACTAATAAATAAAATAATTGAGTTTACAACAAAGTATAAAGAAGTCAATGGCTGTTAGCATCTGAATTTCATTTCCTTTTCAAATTTTCGCAATACTCAGGCACTAAATATTTGCTTTAAAAACAAATGAACAAGTAAAAGAAAACAGCTTTGCCTTAAAAAGGCGTATATCTTATATATAACTAAGGTATCACAGTCGTGTTAGTCAGACGCGCTCCACCATCATACTGATAGTCAGAGATGCCCATCACAGTTCGTACTCTCCTCCTTCAAACTTTGCTGACTATGCAGGAGGTTGACAGTACTGTCAGCAGCAGTAATCCAAAGCCACAAGTCACAGAGTAATGCAGGGCAGGAGGAGAGAAAATATTTTAGCTATAAAGACTGGCTCAGGATTCCTAAGAGTCAACAGGGTATCTATTCTCACTCTGAAGTGTGCTCAAATAGCAGGAGATATAAGGACACATGTGTGAGGCAACGTGTCAGAGCACTGTGGAGGGTGGTTGGAGGTCAGCGTGGTTAAAGTGACCACATGGCCAGCTTTTCTGAACAAAGTGAGGTCCTGATTGGATTTCAGGGTGCCCCTCGCCACCTTTGCAGTCTTAATGATCAACACTCAGAGTCAGAGAAAGTCCCTTCACTGAACAATGCAAGTATTTTCATGTAGCAACGGCTCGGAAAATTCTCCCACAGGCAAGAGCGTAGTGAGGTGTAATTAATGTCTTTTCAAGGCATTGTCTGAATTTTACTGAGCTCTCAGCCCCGTTGCCTGCTCTGGTTCTATGCGAGGAGATTAGCCTGAGCTTGTGTTTGGGCTGTCAAATAAATCATTTTCCCTTGAGTCTGTTTTATAAACCATCGCACTTTTCCATGATGCTGGGCATTTTTGCACAAAGGTGGCATTCTGGTGATTGCACTGAATGTGGGCTTCGTCCTACAGACAAGGATGGGTCAGAGGTGGCAGTAATTAGGTGCAGGTGGCACCTTAAGGCTCTACGCTTAAACTGGTGGCTATTTTCAGTGAAGTGTGGGCTTCATCAGGTGATCTTATGTAGCATCCTTCACCTCCCTAGGTCAAGGGTCTTTTTAACTAGTGTTTCCACCCCAAATCTAGGGTTTGTGATTTTGCCCTGGAGAGTTCTGGAAACTCTCTATCGCCCATCTCCCTTTCTTAACTCTACCTTTTCCACATATTTATAATGTAAAACATAAAACACAAAATACAGGCATCTCAAGAAGCTCACGTTAATAAGAATATTAAAAATTTTTAAATCGCTCTGAATTTTCTTTTAAAAGAATGTGAAAATATAATGCTGAATTCTGCAATCAACTTTGGAGAATGTTCATCAAAGTATAATTTGCCCCATGGTATGGTTTCTCTGTTTTTCTTCCAAAACAACCGTTCTGTGGAATTATCATTTTTTTTCAGTCTTTTCCCTAAGTTTGTAACTTACCATTATGGTTTCCTCACAGTTTTTGTGATTATTTTCCTCTTTGTCTACTTCTAATTTACTGATGGAAGAAAAGATTCTTCCAAATATCTTGTGGTCAAAGTTGCTTTATTAATTCTTAGTAGAATTCCCAAATTTTGGACTAAGAAACAAGCTCATAGATTGTTAAGTCCATGATTGACTGCCTATAGTGAGTCAATGCCAGTGAGGCAGCTAGTTTATTTTGTTGTATGAGTCAGAAATGAAATATAATCCCCTCAAAAAAACCTTTTTGTATTTACCTGTAAGACACCATTAGAATTATGTCAGCCTATGATTCTTTTGGCAAGTAAGCAAAGGATTTTTTTTCCTTTTCTTTTTTGACATTATTTACCTGGAAGGAATCCTAAAAAGTCCCTATAATTCATCTGTTTTCTTTTAATCATGACTGGTTTTTGGTGTCCTTTAATGAATGGAGGTCTGATCCATAATCATCATTCACCCTTCTTAATAATTTTATATGACAAGAAAAACTATTGGAGAACCTACTAACTATACCCATGCTACTGGGGTGGGTGCTGAAGGGCTGACAGGAGAGGGAAAGTTGTTCACCCAGGAGGAGGAGGGTGAGTAGAGAAGGGCTGACTGGGGGCCTGGCTTCCCCGTCCGGGGTGGAGAAAGATGGAAGATGTGCAGATTTCAGGAAGAAGGAAGCAAGTGCTTTTAGCCATATTGAGCTTTGGGGGCCCATGGAGGGAGCAGTGCAAGCGTGGAGTTCTGAGCTGTAAATAATGACTCTGGGGACAGGTAGAGCACACAAGTCACCCTTGTCTCCTGAACACCAGGCTAGGGACAGACGCTGCGTGGTGTGGATATGATCTGAGTTTGTCATCCAAAGGTTCTGGTGCTGGAAGCTTAAAGGGTGATGATGTCACGGTGATGTGTCTTAGCTACTTCCTTGGCCCCGAGACATAGTACCTCCCACACTTCTGGAGAGAAGTTTATGTGAGCTCTCAGTTTGTAGAGGTTTCAGTCCATAGCCAGCTGGCTCCAAGGCAGGGTGACATTTCAGAAGGGCCTAACAGAGGAGAAAGAGCTCATGGTATAGTGGTGGGAGAGACACAGAGGGAGACAGAGAGGGACAGAGAGACAGAGACAGAGAGAGAGAGATCAAGGGAGGAGGGAGGGGAGATAGATTCTTCCAGGCCACGCCCCCAGTAACTTACTTCCACCAACCAGGCTTCACCTCCCAACATCACACCCAGTTCTGAACCCATTCTTGGACTAATCCATGATATCACACACCATGATCCAGTCACTTCCCCACACGTGAGTGCATGAGGTTTTGGGGTGACGTGTAGGCAGAAACCTTAGCATGGTAGAACCTGAATGGGTGGGGCTGGTGGGGGATGTTTAGGTCATGGAGCACTGCTTCCAGAAGGGGTTCATGCCAGTCTTGCAGACTGGGTGAGTTCTTCTGGGAACAGATTGTTACAAATTGAGAAAACCTCACTTAGCTGTTTCTCCACGAAGCTGTTTGTCTTTCCGATTCTACCATCACTGGGTAACAGTGCAGCCCGGCTCAGCATTGTTATTACCCTGACAGTCTTGTTAGCTATGTCTGTCATCGCTTTCTACTTTAAGAATCCTTCTCCTTTTCAGGTTTGCTGGATCACAAATATGAGTGTGTAGGTTCATTGCTTGAAACAGCCAGAGTAGGCGGCCGTGATTGGCTGGGAATCCAAATGCTGCAATACTGCGGTCAGGACTGGACCTCAGTCTTGCTCTCTTCCACACTGGTTGCATTTCCAAACAGGTCTTCTCCACACAACTGTCCCCAGGAAATCTAGGCCTATGTCCTGTCAGGGTCAAACGCCAAAGCAAGAGAGCTTCCATTTCCTGAATTTTCAGCTGAAGTCTGAGGAGTCTTATCAGACCCACGGGGGTTACATATTGGTCCTTGAAAGCATCACTATGAGAAGGCGGCTAGAATCGTCCCATAGGTCAGTTGAGTCCCCAGCCCTCTAAGCTGTGCTGTGAGGTCAACCCAGCCACACCACAGGACCAAGAGCCAGGAGGAATGACTCCTAGAGGCAGACTGAAGACAGAAAAAGAATACTAGACAGGCAGAAACCAGAGATACTATCGATCTTTGTAAATGTAAGAACCAGAGAAATAAATTGCAGCTCTCAGAGGAGAGGAAGGTGCATTATGAGAGCAAGTGAAAGAGAAGAAGCTGTGAACTGAGGGCACAATCAGGAGACATGGGTCTACGTTGCCCATTGGCTTATGTTCTGCAATCTTCAGGGGTGTAGACAGCCATTCTCACTTGTCTAATTTACCACCCTTGACACCCCTAGAGCTCATTGTTTATCAGCCCTGTGGGGTTTGCTCTATAGGCCAAAACAACCCCAATTGTGTTGATCTGACTTCTAGGTCCATTTTTCACCACTGTTTAAATGCCTCTGGACTCTGATTCGACTCCAAATTCTTCGGCTCCTTAAATTTTACATTCCGGAGCTAAAATTACTATTTTAGTAGAATGGTACTAATAAATATGTTATCATAATTTCACATTTGAATCTTATAAGTGTGCTTTTCACACTAGGCAGTATGCTGACTTGTATACTATTTTTAAACTGTTCTTTAAAGTTTTCTTTTAGCTTATTTTCATCTCTCTGGTGTGGAGGTAGAAAGAGGAAAAAACAGGAGGCAGTAATGTCTCCTTATATTTAGTAAAAATAAACGTCTACTGTAGTCAGATTATTTCTGATGTGCTTATTCTGGTTTTTGGTTGTCAGTTCTAAGTTTCAAAACATTCACATTGTTTAGTCCATAAAAACAGTGATTATTTGCATAAAGCTATGAGTTCAGTGCTTGACAGGAAAAATTTTAAATGATATAACTAAAAATTTCAACGAAATTTGAAAAAGCAATGAAAGCTTGGGACACTTATCCAGCCTTGATTTGCTGTTTCTCTACATATGTGAGATAGATTTGTCAATGAACTCAACTGATTTAGAAGTTACCATGTGCAGGGTGGAACGTGTAGTGATAGATATACAGGATGACACCAGGAGTCACATCTGCGTGGTCTTGGAGAATTTACTCAGCCTTTCTGAAAATCAATTTATCTCCCTGTAAAATGGAGCCTATAAGTCTTATCTGAGGATTGAGGGGGAAATTCATTAGCATAAAAGAAAATGATGGCATTGCAGAGCTTGCTCATCTGATATTAGTTCTCTTTCATACTTTTCAAGGTACCAAGTAAAAAATTGAAAGATCAAAAGATATAATTTCTTTCTCCAAGGAAATACTGCGTGTGAACTCTAACCTATTCTTACAGAAATTAGTAGAAATATTGTCATAAACAAGAATAACTGGGGGAAAGTTAAGCTACGTAAGGGATATAGCCCTTGAAGATGAAAATGTATGAATTGTTGGGAGTAGAAGAGGGAAGGTCTTGGCTAAGTACAATCAGTGGAGGAAGGCAGAGGTACAAAGAGTTTAGCATCATGTTCGGCCAGGAGGAAAGTGTGATTCTTGCCCCAGGATCTTAAACAAATAAATAAACAATAAAAACAATCTTCCTGTTTACTTGGCATACAGCAGGACTCACCAAGTCATAAATTAGGAGAGATGACCTAATTTTCCTAAAACCTAGTCTTTCCTTCCATTATTCAGTGGAAGTAGATTATCAGAGAAAACATGCTGGGGATTTCCTTTTCAAACACAGTGTGGTGAAATTTAGGGAGACATTCTGAGCCCCTGGCTGTAGAGACAAGTTTTACAGAGGATACTTAAACTATAAGGATCTGGCAATATTTTAAACACAAGGCTCATCTAGCCCAAATTTGCAGATTTACATGTTGATAAGATGAGTGCCCAGACACACAAATGATGTCTCCAAATTTACACATCTGATACTTATAAGATGTAAAGTGAAAATCCAGGTTCTTGTGGCTCCTTAATCCCCTGCTCAGAAAGCACTCTAACCAAGAAGTGAATCTATGTGTGTTTATTCATGTATTTGATTCATCTTTCCTGAGTGCCGGCAAGATACTAGATACCACCTGAGAACAAGAGATAATACAGTGCGGAAATAAAGACAACCCAGTGAGAGGCTGCTCATTAAATCTGGTATAGCCTGGGAATCCACCAAGATCACTAGGGTTTGGTAGATACTCAAGGTAGGCAGAGAATTAGAGAGAGAGAGAGAGAGAGAGGGTTCCAGGGCTGCTATTAGCATGGGGAAGAGGTAGGCAGGGAGACTGAAGTAGGAGTGGGCAGCTAGTGAGTAGCTTTGGTCACATATTGTGTTTTTTACTCCTTGGTTCTGAATTGGAATTGGGGCAGAAATGGGCAGTCATTGATCAATTCCTGACTATTCTTCTGATCATTCTCAACCTAGAGGTTCTAGTTTAATTTCTGGGAGTAGTTACTACAGAATTTGAGGGCCAGGCACACAAGTTCCTTCAGCCTGTAAAAGAAAGCTAAAGAATAAATAATGGCTTCACCCCATGGAATGTGCAGAAAAGGGAAAGCGCTGGGTGGGAATGGAGATCTTTAGTAGGTGACCTGAGAGACACCTGGGGAGACATCAGGTTACGCTCCAAATATGTAGTAGAAGTTATTCAGAGGCAAAGAGTTACACATTTTAGTACTGATTTTGCAAATGTAACTATCAATATTATATTCTTATTGCAGACAGCCAAGTCAGTTAGAAGTATTCTGGGCACATTCATAGATTCCCCTAGTGGTGGACGGCAGTGGTGGGTATTGTACACAGGCATCAGTCGCCGTGGGTGGGGACCGCTCCTCCCCCTTCCAGGAACGCCTTTGTTCATCCCAGGTGCGCCTGCCTGCTCTGTGACTTGCCTGCCCATTGGATTCCCATTTAATCCCTATTACCTTAGCCACTCTACTTGTGTCATTTTAGTTAACTATAATTTTGTCCCACCTTGAACTTGCCTCACCTGGTAGCTTAGTTTAATAAAACACCTTTGAGAAGTAGGTTACTTGGCAATCCACTTTCTGGGCCCCTTTCTGTCTCTCTCACATAGCAGCTTTCTCTCAGTAAATTCTTCTCACTCTTAATCTCTGGTTTTCCTAGAATTCATTCCTTGATTTTAGAGTACCGGAACTGGCGAAACTGTACGTTTTGCACAGCTAGCAGGTCGGGAGTTAATTCCCCTATCCTATCTGGAGGGCCTGTGTCTCCCCTATCTCATACCTCCTATAGTATTATCACAGAAAGGTATTAGTCTCCTTCTCCACCTTCAATCAGGCTCAACCCAGCTCTTGCTTTTTGTTTTGTTTTGTATTTTGTTTTTTGTTTTGTTTCTCACACCATAGCAACAACATCGGAAGGGCTCTGGTCATTGTGAGGGTCCATTGTGTCTTAAAACAAAACAAAACAGAACCAAAACAGAGCAGCATTTAACATGAAAATAGTATCCTGACCTTCCTTGGGCTGAATGTTGTTAATCAAGTTTAAATTTAGCTCCCTCGAAGTCTCAAAAGAAAAGGAGACAGCCAGGCCCAGCAAGGAAAACTTGGGATGGCAAGGAAAACAAGCCTGGAGCCAACAAAGCACAGCCTGTGAAAACAAAGGGTCCTGAGGGGAAGGCTGGGCCACCAGAACCTCATTAGCAATCAAATGCAGCCACCCGGACTGTACGGTCTCCCTGCAGACTTCAGGCCAGCGCCACCACAAGCCTGAGACGAGGGGATCTGGGCTGGGGACAGGAATCCGGGAGCCACCACACTGGAAATGAAAAGCAATGCTGTTTTCCTTATCTCCCCACTGATAACCAGTTGGGGGGGGGGTGCTGCTGCATGCGATTCCCAAGCCACAGGATTGGGTGTGCTGGGCGTCCCGTTCCCAGCCTCAGGGATCTCAAAGCTGTGGGCATGATCAGGGCCCTCTCTGAAGGTCGAATTGTCTCTAAATATCAACCTATTTTGTGGCTTTCTTTAGCCATGAGGATGAATTTCATGACTCATATTTTTTTCAAGAGGGCTACTTTGAATTTGGTAATTGCTTTAAAGAATTTGCTTTTTTAAAATAACAGCAGCTGGACACGAGGGAAGGCAGTAGCAAGGATCATCTGCAAGGAACTACTGAAACAGCAAGGGTCAGATGCCTCAGGTCCTTGGTGCTCGTTTCTTTGTGGCCTTGACGAAAGAATTCAGTCCAGGCAGAAGCTTAGGGAGGGTTTATTGTAAAGGAGGGAGAGAGTTACATCTTCAAGCAGAAGGCTGAGGGGTACAAGAAGGCATCTGCCTTGAGTGCAAGTTTGGGTGTCTTTTGATGTACTCACGGGTCCTTCCTAGGGCTTAGGGGGCTATGCTGATTATCATGCTTAGTGACATTTCTCTTTGGGGCAACTTTGGAAAGTCATTGTCTCAAAATTGTCTTCCCTCTTCCTTTTAGGTGGTCAGCAATCCCTTAAGGACCTTAGTCATGTGAGCATGTAAATTAGGTCTCAGTCTCTGTTAGTTACTTTTTACTGGTCGCTGAGACAAAATATCTGATGCTCAAAGTTGGGAAAGGAAAGGTTTATTTTTTATGGTTTTTGGAGGTTTTAGTCCATACTAGGTTGGCTCCAAGGCAGGGTGGCACGACGGGGCCACAGCTCATGGCGGCTGCAAACAGCAAGGTGGAAACTGGCAAGAGAGAGAGAGAGAGACATGCCTTTTTCCTGCCATTGTATCACATCCTGGCTCCACCCCTAGGAGGGTGTAGCACTGACACCACCAATCCAAGCACTAGACAATAAACCAATCACAAATGCACAATGCAAATACATGAGGTCTGGGGGCCACCCTAGGCCACCGACATAAACCATGACACAGTCCAAGGAGGGATTCTTTAATCAATGCATAGGCACTGGCACCCAGGAACACTGTGTGCCTTGTCACGGACAGGGATGTCCAGGTGGCCAGGCATCCAAAGGTACATGTATAATGTATGGTCTTAACATGCCAGTTTGCTCTAGGTGTAAGACCCAACAAATGATTATAAATGTATTCTACATTGAAGTCTTTGTCTACTTACTATAACTGGGAAAGTATGCTCAGGCCTGCCAATGTCTAATTATCTGCCTAATTATCACACGAGTGGTGGCACAGACCTCCATCTCACCTGTCTCGTCACAGACCCCCAGACAAGAATAAAGCCTACAAGGAGAAACCAGAATCTATTCTGTTCTAGCCAACTACTATTTGTTATGGCTTATATCTAGATGTTCCCCCAAGCGTTATGTGCTCATAGGTGGGCTTTAGGATGTTGACTGGATCATGGGTGTCTGCTGCTGGATTAGAGCATTGATTGGTTTAGCATGGTTCTAGGTGTGGGGGAGGGACTTACTGAAGAGGAAGGACCCAGCCTAGCTGGGGGTGGCACCAATCAATAGGTTTACAGCCTGAATGGGATAAAAAGGGAACTGGAGAAGGAAGTCCTGCTGCTTCCTGTCTGCCTGCGATGGACTGTTTCTCCTCTGCCAGGCACCGCTGCCACCCTGCCCTGCTTTGGAGCCTGCTGACTGTGGACTGGAACCTCCACAGACTAACCTAAGACTTTCATCCTTTTACATCTTGCTTAAGAAGAGTGTTATTTATTATGTCTCTTTCATAGGGTAAAACACAGCTAACTTGAGAAATTAATACACTGGCGTTGAGTCACACCATTGGTAAGTTGGAGAGGCATGATTTTTTTAAATTGTAGCACTCCATGTTTCCCCAAGCACCTGCTTAAGTCAATTGGGATTCACTGGGTAGATTACATTCTGGCTGAAGATCTTTTATGCATACTTGTAAAGGAGTCTCACACCTTGCTCCTCATGGGACTTTCAGGCTTTTGTGTCCTCAGTGCTACTGATGGGATGCAGTAGTGACCAGTGACTGAGAGGTGTGAACAAAGATTCATGGGATATGTTAGGCTGAGGTAGCGCCAGTACCCTGAGATTCCACGTAGGAACATGAATCCAGTTTGATGGAGAAGATAAAATGAAGCCTAGATTTTACTAACCAGAAACCAGCAACTAATCTCTAACTAGAAATTTTCTATTTAGGCCAATCATTTTCTTTAAAAAAAATTTTTTTAACTTGTGAATATTAGTTGACAGAATGGGGGTTTCATTTTGACATATTCATAGGTGTGGATGACATACTTTGACCCCTTGCCCCCCTCCTTCTCCCTCTTGTCTCTGTCTTCTTCTCTACTGAACAGTCTCCTTTCTATCTTCATGTCATACTGACTGCCACTTACCACTCCACATATGACAGAAAACATGGTATTTGTCAGTCTGTTTTATTTCACTTAACATTATGCTCTTTGGTTTCATTTGTTTTCCGGAAAATCAGAAGATTTCATTCTTCTTAATGATTAAGTAGTATTTTATGGTGTATAAATACCACATTTTCTTTACCCCAAACACTTTCTTTGTCACGTTTCCTTGGATGAAAATTTTTCTTTTATGTCCATCACTTGGAGCCCAAGTCATTTCTAGATAGGCTTTCAAGTAAAATGGTAATGTGCAAAAGATTATTTTTTAAAAAAGATTATTAATTCTTATTGTCAGCCTGATTGGATTAAGAGACTCCTTGAGAGGTGGTTGGATGGTGGAAACACTAACCTCCTTGATATGTTACCCCATTACTGAGTTCGGATCTGAATGGGTTATTAGGAATCAGTCATGTTCCTGTGAATTCAAGGACTGTCCCTGGTCCCTGGGCCCTTCCCCTCTGGCCCTTTCCAACTTCTTTTCATCCTACCCTCCATGAAGTGAGCAGCCTTCTTCCGCCAGGCTCTCCTTCTATGCCGATGTCTCTGCTTTGGAGTGCACAGATCATGGGTGAAACCTCTGAAATCTTGAGACAAAATAAATCCTTTTCTTTATTTTTTATCAGTGTATGTTTGTAATGCATAAGAATTATAAAAACCCTTTCTTCTTTAAAAAGTATCTGTCAGGGACTTTGTACAGCAGGGGGTAGGACTTGGTGGTAGAACACCCAGGACAGCTATTTGTGCAATAGAGGTTGTAGAAGTTTGACTAAAAAGGTACATTGAATGGTAAAACTATAAAGGGTCAGATATACAAACCATAATCCCCAAAATATCTGCTACAGAAAAAAGAATGAAAATTTAAAACATGGACCATTACCCCCAAACAGTTTAATCCATTTTCATTCTTATCAGAGGACTGTTAATCTCTTCACCCAGCAGCTGGTGTGCATGTTTGCTTCTGTTCCTTCAGAACCTTCAGGGACACCCTTGGGGGGCAATGGCCAGTCTTGAGGGTGTATTTCAGGCTTGAGTCCTCACAACTCACCAAAGGCGCTTCCCTTGGGTCTGTTTCATATGTTGGTCTGCACTGAAGGATTTTTGCTTGAAGAAAGTTGTGTCTTCCTTAAAAACAAAAGCAAAGCCTTGAAACTAAATACATTTAATTCTTAGCTAGCCATAGGACCTGAATAAATATCAGCCAATGACAGATTATTTGAACCATGAAAGCATCTTTTGAACCAGTCATCTTTGATTCTTCTTTGACTAAGTGGTAAGACTCCATTAAAAACATAAACATATTTTTGTAGAAGATGGGCCCCCGACATTATGGATTTGGTTCAGGTTGAATGAAAAGGGAAACCAAGATAACATGACCTGAAACACACATGAGACTGAGGTGATCTCCTGGAGGGGGGGCACAGGAAGCCTATGAGCTGTCACCCTGTCCTAAATACTCAAGTCATGGTTTCCACTTTGGAGTTACTATGAGATCCTTGGCTTCCAGTGGGAAACCAATGTTCCTTGAAGTTCTTTCCAGTCTAAGAAAGATCAGAGATGTTGTAAAGCCCCTGGAAAGCAGTCTTTACTATGCAGATTCTCTAGGAGCCTCCTAGGCTACATACACATGGCAGCAGAAGCAGCTTCCCGAGTCTAGTCAGTTGACTTGGAGACAGTGAGATACAACAGAGATAAAATGCCTTGCAGGGGAAATATGGCACCCATGAACCCAGACTAAAGATGGGAAACATTTTTCCCAGCCAGGAAAAAAATCGTAATAGCTGCCATTTATTGACCTCTCACTGAGAACCAAGCGCTGTGTGATACATCCCTGTAAAGTGGTCACAATTACCCTGGTCCCCGAACAAGGAGAGAGACTATGTGCCTCACACGCACTTGAGACTGTCCATTCTGATTTGAAAAGGATGATGCACTTTATCAAGGTTCTGAGCTCCAGAGTTTTCCCATTCCACCCTCCCTTTTGACAACCCTGCTCCTTCCGTATTGGTCCTCTTCCTGCCCTTTGGCTAAAGAAGTTTCTTTGGGGGCTCGTGGTCCCCCTGAGTGGCCTTTAATCTCTGCAGAGCTGGCTCCCGTGCATCCGTGAGGCACTGCCCAGCCCTCTCTCCATGAGCTCTGGTCTCCCCATCTCTGTGCCCTGGGTCATTTTTAATGGTGTTTGTTTTGTAAATATCAAATCACCAATCTCTTAAGTTTACCTATGTATTCTTTGTTTACCTTCTCTGCTTAAAGTAAACCACATAAGGGTTTTTTCATGATTTTATGCCCCGGTCCTTCACACACACATGTGTTGAATGAGCGACCAGATGACCAGATGTTGAGCAGTTTCTACTCGACCACGCAGCCACTGCACAGTTGAGCCAGGTCCTTTCCTAGACCCAAGCTTTCCACCTCTAGTCTTCAGGAAGTGAACTCATGGGGAGGGGCTGCTGAGAGAGATGGAATTCAAGATAGAAGGCTGCCAGTGGGCATGGCGTTTCCAAGTCCAGTCAAATTCAGTTTCTCAAAGAGAAAGAGCCAGCTCACTGGGATGACCATCACTTGCATGACTATTAACAGTGGGGCCTGCAGAGGTCCACCCTAGACTTCCACAGACCTGGAGGTTTTAGCGCAGAGCCTGACACTTTCGTCAAGGCCTCTACAGGTTTCTCACGGACAGTCACTTTGAGATCCTGTGTTGAAAGATGTCCAGGATGCACATTTGTCTCTTTCCAGGGCAGATGTGTGCCTCTTTCCAGATCTGTGTCTCTTTCCAGGGCAGATCAGCCCTTCCTCACTCTTCCAGCCTGGGTGCTTTGCCCCGAGAAGGTGTGTCTTTCCCAGGTCAGCTCACTGTTTTAGAGCGGGAAAACTTGACTCTTTCCCAGAAAAAGAAAAAAAAAATCAGCGCCCTTCATCTGTGATGCTGTCTCCTGGTTTACAGCCTCCAGCCCTTAGCTTTTACAACGAGAGATAAATCTGTTTACTTCTCCATCCTGCAGATCAGTGAGGAACCTGGTCCTGTTAGGATTGGGACTCTGGTTAATGAAAGAGTAATGTCCATTCTGAGACTTTAAAAGCCCAGATGAGATTTGGTGAGAAGTGCTATTCAAGATTTCTTTATTATAGTCGAGAGCACATAAGAATCTAATAAGCCAAAAAAGAAACTTTGGCCATTTTTATTCTTTAATCTACACAAAAAAGAAAAATCAAAAATGCTGTGAAAAATGACTGGTTTTAAACCACTCAAAAAGAGCACTGCGAAGGCTCCCTTTGATAATCTGATCTTAAGATCACTTTGCCCAAACATTCCTTGGATTTCGATGACTTACCTGTTCTAATTTGTTGCTTGGCAGTTTTGTTTATAAGCAGAAATGAGGTCAAACTCATTTACAGCCTCCAGACAGGTCAATCTAAATGATGAGTATCTTTCTACCATACTCAATACTTAGAGTACAAATCTGGAAAACTTTATATCTGAATTCCTGGCAGTTGACACTAACGACTTTCACTTTTAATTCTCTCAAAACATTGAATTTTTTTTGCCTGACTCAAAGCCAAGGAGGAAAACAAAAACAAAAACAAAACAAAACAAACAAAAAAAGAAGTTTCACCTGAAACTTGGCCCCTATCTCCCTCGTGGTTTTTACATCAAGAACACACCCAGGTTGGGTTATTGTTTCTAATAAAAATTAGACAGGGACATTTTCTGCTCATTTTGCATTTCAAGAAATAAAATGTTACAGGTCTGCTATTACCCTATGTGTAGCTCTACATCTTGATTGTTGCAGAGTAATGATATTTTAGGCTGGAAAATGGGATAGAAAATCTGGAACAATGAACCCTTTAGGCTGTTTCTAGAAGAACCTAAAAGCCAAACCAAACTGACTTTAAAAAGTGCAATAGCTCCATTTCCCCAACATCCTCTCAGTGCTGCCTGTCTTCTTGCACTAGCTCAGTTCTTCACAGCCACCTCCTCACGATAACAGGACGTCTTCCGGCAGTACAGTACCCAGGGATGTGTGCTCCCTCCTGTATGGAAAACATGGCCTTGGCTCTTTAATTTTGAGATATTTTTGTTGTGGTTTCTACTACTTACCCAGAAAGTTTATTAAATGATAGAAATGAAAAAGTGAGACCACTGAGAGCAAGTGGTCAGATTTCTTTAGAAAATATGCATTTATTTTCTCAGCTCAAGTGAACTAAAGAAAGTTAAGCATCTCTTCTATTTCTCTTTCTCCTCCTCCTCCTCCTTCTCATTGTTTTCATCCCTATTTCCCCATGAACGCTTTTTACCTTAAAACTAAGGAGCCTGATGGCAGAAAGGATGGGTGAGGGAGAATGTCACCTGAGGCCATATTGCATGCAGCCTGAACCCTGATGGCAATGCGGATTATCGACTCCCAGCTATTTCTGCGGGGCCTCCACTTTCAACTATGCGATTTGTGCCAAAGAATGGTAACCAGTCTGCCATTAACCATTTCCTAAAGTTAAGACCTGTAACTGCTCTTACTAGTGTTGCTGCTTTTATTATTACATCAGCAATGAAAATGTCAGGGATCCATATGTGGAACAGCTCAGCTTTGCAGAATTTAAGAGGTTTAAGGCAATCAGAGTAGACTCAAACTTTCAAATGAATCATGAATCTTTGAAATTAACTATAACTATATAATTAATGAGAGGGAGGAAAAAAGGTTGGACGATTCCCAAGAGCTGCTGGATATTTCAATCACTTCTACCTGTGGGTACCTCCAGGTAAAGCAGTCAATAATTGGAAGATTTACTTCCAGGAGATAACCTGGCAGGAATCAAAGGTAAGTATTAGATAAATCAGTTAATCCTGTTGGGTTTGAAGTCATACCACAAATTTTGAATTCCAATCTTTTCCAAAGCTAGAAATACACAGTATGATATTGTCTTGAAATGCTAAGTAGCAGGAGCAAGCCGAGGCTCTGGGTCAGCTACGTGATCATAAGGAAGCACCCTCCACATTACCCTGCACCTTGTTACGGAGCCATGATGTGTGGGAGGCTATACATTAAATGTAGTTTGACTTAGGATGTTTCCGACCCATCGTGGCTTCATGAAGGCATAATCCCCTCATAAGCCCGATAACCTCTGTGTGTGAGCATCTGTGTTTTTCAACATCTGTCGGTAAACGACAGACACTGATTGAGAGTCTTCCAACATCTAATCTATACTTATTTGTTGACATGAATTCAAAATGTGACAAATCTTAGAACAGTTCTGTTCAGCAAGTAGATTAATGCAATGCAATCCTACTAGAATGGTAGATTGCTCTAAGTTATCAAAATCCTTTTGTATTAATACTTATTTATTTCTTCTTTATTTAATGCAGGACTAGAGATTTTAGATTGATACACACTAGGCAAGTGCTCTGCTGTTGATTGAGCCACAAGTTCTCTGCCGTTCAGCCACATTCACAGGTTTTAAAAATTTTACTTTGAGACAGGAGCTCAGTCTGTTGGAATTGAATTTGTAATCCTCCTGATTCAGCCTCCCAAAAAGCTAGGATTCCAGGCAATGGACCACCACATTGGCCTCATTAATAATACATTTTTAAAAGATTGTTTGGGCTGAGGGAGATTGATGCCTCTCTTTGGAGCTGTACAACAGTGCAAAGGGGTCTTGCAAAGTGTTGAGCCCCTTGGAAGTACTTAAGAAAGTCTTCTGAGGATGAATACAGAGGCAACTACAAACTGATGAGAAAAGCGTTCTACACTCTAAATTGCTGCTCAGCTTTAGGTCTATTATCCTCTAAGGCGAATCTAGTGACAATAAGAATATTTGTGTTTCTACCAATAATTGTAAGAATTTTGTGATGGATCATCTATTAAAAAACAGGCTTTTATTTTTTAATTTTATTTATTTATTTATTTATTTATTTATTGGTACCAGGGATCAAACTGATAACCTAGCACTTGCCAGTCAGGTGCTTATGCTGCTGAGCTAAATCCCCAGCCTAAGGGGCTTTTAAAAAGTACTTTTTAACAGTTTAACAGTTTAAATAAAATCGTGTCTTCCAGGTACTTAAATACAAAAGACAGAATGTTCTCCGGAGACCCAGAATGTTCTCTGGGTGGGAGACGCAGGCACATCTAGAAGGAAGTCTCCCTCTCTCTTCTCTTAAATAATCTGGTTTTGACTTTGGAAAGGTTCTAATTTTCCAGTGAAAAATGCCTCACGCTTACAAGTTTACTTTATGTAGGGAAATTCCCGGGAACTATAGTTGACATTTTGGATCCCAGAAAAGGACAGAGAATGGGGAAATTGAGAGTTGAGGATGAAACAGAAGAGCGAATGGGCGTGGCCTCCATGGAAGACTGCAGAGAAGGGGGTCCAGGGGGGGCTCGGAGCCGGGGAAGAGGGGCTCAAAGTAGCAGCGGTTGAATATTTTCTTGTAAAAGTATTAAAGTATTAAAAAAAAAAGTGGGGAACATTATAAAACAAGTTATACGGTAAAAGAATTTGACTGATTTCTTGTACATTCTTTCCATGGAATGCTGTGACCTATGGGGAATGCTGACTCTCTACCGCCATGCACCTTTGTCTTCCAGCTCTTCCAACTCCTGGAGACAGAAGCTCACTCTCACAAGGATGCAAATGTCTTCTCTTCACAGCTATGCAAATGATTCCAGCTCAAGGCAGTGCAAATGGATTTTCTCCATGGAGCAATGAGTTCAGGTTGCCATAACAACACACTCTAGAGCAGCAGAAGTGTAATTCTCGCGGTTCTGGAGGCTGGAAGTCTGAGGCAGGCGCAAGCAAGCTCAGGTCCTGGGAAAGGCCCTCTTTGTAGCTTGCAGGAAGCTGCCTTCTTGCTGCATGTCACACAGTAGAGCAAGAGAGACAGATCTCTGAAAGAGACAGATGTCAACTGATGCATCCTCTTCTATCCGGATATTCCTTCCCTCAGATCCACACCGCACTTGTGTCCTCAGTCCTTAAGTCTCTGTCCGGGCTCTGTTACAAGCACAGGGGGATTAGGGCTTTAGCACATGTTTTTGGGAAGGAAGCAACTCAATCCATAGCACTGAGATAGACAACATGTCTACCTGTGTCAAAACACCTTGTAAAGTAGTTATAATATCTCACTGGCACCTTTGTTAATAAATGAGTTAAATAAAAATTTTGACGCTTTTAATTCATGTATCACACCAGTCTTTTTTTAAAAAAATTCTTTTTTTTGTAATTTAACCTTTATCAACTTCAGACTCGATTCTTAAATGGAACTCTCTAAGCAGCAGACAGTTAAGACAGTTAAGATCCTTCATCCCCAATCCACCAACCTCGCTTTCTTTACACAGCGGCTCAGGCCATGAGCCTCTAATGGTACCGTGCCGTGCGGATCCAAAGGTGCTCAAAAGCAGGATTTTTCACGCCTTCAGCTGCTCTCTCTCCTGCTTCTCTTCTGCCCTGAGCAGGCTAGAGTTGTTTCCCAACTAGGGTTGTAGAAACCAAAGCAGCTTTTCCTCAAAGCCATCCATAAAACCAAGAAATGGAACTCTAGCCTTATCCACATTTCTATACGCTGGCCGTAAAGGATTCTTTGACCTGCCTCACTCAATAGCAGATTCTAAGATCCTCATTCTTGAAAGGGAGAAAGAAACCACAGAGAAGATGTCAAAAGCTGGGCATGGTGGCCCTAGCCTCCTGTGGGGGCTGAATCAGGAGCAATGCCAGCCTGCGTGAGTTAGTGAATTTCAAAACAACAAACAACCAACAATAGGTTGAGGAAGTAACCCAGCGCATGGGCCACTGTGTTCAGTCCCCAGGAACGTGCACACGCTGTCTCTTACAATGAGGTGACCCCTTTGTTTGATACATTTCTATACAGCTGTCCTTTTATTGAATCGAAGCATAAAAATGGACACTTTCCAGAATCTTTGCGTCCTCATTCTGAAGACTCGCATGTCATGTAAAACTTTGACCAAATAAATGTGTTATGCTTTTCTCTTGTTCACCTGTCCTTGGTTCTAGGAATATGGCCCACAACACTTATGATGGGTAGGAAAAGGTACTGTATATGCTGATGGAGAAGGCTTATCCTGGCTTTTTTTATAGTTCATGGATCAGTTATTAATCACAATGTAGCATCTGGATAAGAATCCTGAGATGCAGAAGGCTTAGTTCTAGACTTGCAGGTGGGCTCCTACAGGCTGTGTGACAAGGGCAGTCTTACAGCCCGTGGCTCTAAGTTCCTCCACCAGTACGAAGAAGGGATTGGAAGAAATGTTCCCTATTTCCCCTTTGAATTGTTCTATGTATTGACTTCACTGTTTCTGCTTATAAGGGGTGGGACTGTGGGGAGAAATCCTTCTTACTGTCTAGAAGACTATTTTAATAGCATTATGCACATATTGCTGGGGTCTGCCTTCTCCGCGCCTGCTGGGGAAGACTGGGATCCGGAAGACGGTTTTCTCTCTTCCCTTTGCTCACTCCTTTACACAGCTGTTTCCTGATCACCTCAAGAAGTCCCCAGTACCTTTCGTGTTCAGGTGTTTCCATCTGTGAAATGCCAGACTGAGCACCCGCTGGCCTCCCAAGGGTATTCTGTGTCTGACTCCATTATGGAGCATTCACCTCAAGGAGCATTATCTTCAGGCTAAGGTTGGCATTTCCTTCCTTTCCTTTCTCCATCATAATTTAATCCTAACTTCTGGGGTGGGGAGGGGCTCTCTTCTTTACAGTTTGTCTGTTTCTCATCCTGTTGTGACAACTTCAGGCTACAGTGATGCTGATAATGTCCCTGGCAGTAAGGAAGCTGGATCCCACAGAGACCCTTTTAAAAGTCAGCCGTAATGGAGAATGAAAAAGTTCTCCCAAAGTCCCCAAACCAAAAACAAAACAAAACTCCCCAAAGAACCCAAACCCACAGTAGCAACACAGGAAAAAGTTCCTATCCAAATAAAACATGTTACATAAGACAGAGTCGCCAGAATACAGGACACTCGGTTAAAAATGAACATTAGATAAACAAAGAGTAAGTGCTCAGAATAAGCTTGTCTCACCTATGAAGCATGTCTTGTGTCCATCTTAAAAATTTGTGGTTGTTTATCTGAAGTTCAAGTTGAACTGAGTGTGAATTGGTATTTATTAAATCCAACAAGACAGTAAATGCTGGCTTTTCTGTTCAACAGCTTCTACCTAAGATAAAATGACCCTGGAGTATGCAGTTGAACTTTATTCAGCTCCTTGTATTCCACAGAAGCTATGAGTTCTGATCTTTCCCAGGCTGGCAGTGTGATGCAGCTTTCTCTCACGTTGTGCAGTAGCGGAAAGAGGCAGCCGTAGCTGGCCGCAGAATCATACAAGCTTTCTGTTAGATGATTTTGGCCAACTAGAAGGGAAGGGAAGGAGAGGAAAGGTGTAGCATGAATGTTCTGAGCACATCTAAGGCAGTCAGGCTAAGCAATGGTGCTTGGTTGGTTAGATATGTTAAATGCATTTTCAAGTTAAGGTATTTTCAACTTAGAAATGGGTTTACAGGGATACAAATCCATTATAAGTTGAAGAGCACCTGGATAACGCATGTTAATGAATTTCTTTTTGTTTTTCTCTTGTCACTCTGTCTTTTGTTACAGAGTGCTGTCCCAAGTAAGATCTACGAGTGATAGCAAGAAAATGACTTTATTTTCCCTGCAAGGACACAGGATACTCAATTCATTGACCAATGTGAAGATTAGAGAATTGGCTCTTTGTTTGCTTTTTGAAGACAAAATGACTTCTCTAATGATTGTTGAGAAATAAAATGGCACACTGCCAATACCTTTGCTCTCATATCTTTGTCAGCCAGTGGGCAATATATCCCTCTAAATGTTTGCTCATTTGATAGATAAAATGATACTTGCATCAGTGAGCTAACTAACAGATAATCCAACTAAAATGAATTTAATGAAGTACTCTTGGATTTACTATGTCCTGCAGCTCAAGCCCAGAGAAAGTCTGGGGTCAAGATAGGTCAGTTCTGTTAGCTCAGTGACCTCTCCCAGCTCCAGGGTATGTCTTAGTATCTTGGCAATGACTCTTCATGGCCACACAGTGGCCAGATCCATTATAAAAATGTCCAGCTGAAAATAAGATCTCTTCCCTTCCTCATGTCTTCGTGTGTCGGAAGGGAAACCATGTCCAGAAAACCCCTAAAGGAGATTTTCTTTAAGTAATGATTGGCCAGGGTTGGATCACATGCCCACATCTAGACAAATAAGGGAAATTGGACCACAATGATTGTTTCTATCAGTTGCCCTGAAAGCCCACTCCTTGACTAGCTGGATCCTAGTTAGAAATGCAGTTCCTAGACCTCACTCAACACATGGAAAAAGAAATGCCAGGTGCAGTGCCAGCAAACTGCAGTCCAATAACTCTCTAATTGCTTCTGATATGCTCTAAGGTTTGAGACCACTGGCTTAGACAGTTACTGTCTAACACCTGGAACCAAGGAATGATTTGACTTTGTTGATTACCTGAATGAAAATGAAAACACTGGAGATAAACTGAGTCTTTGTTTAAAAAAATCAGAGAAGTATGTATCTGGCAAGCTCCAATAATATGTTCCACAACAGCGCATTGCTGTTATTTTGAATTTTTTCTCTCTAACTCCATTATATCCCCTTGTACACTACCCAGTTGCTTTCACCAGCATATTCAATCTCTGCAATTCCTTATCTTCCATCCCCATACCTTAAATACCTCAATCCAATGCTTCACCTTTGTTCGAAGCTTCTGATAACTGCTAAAGAAAATCACTCAGCTGTAAAGAATTAGTGACATTATTTGTTTCAAAATTCATCTGTCACTTCAAATGCTAATTGTAAATCTTACCACCTTGGCCTTCTCTAATTTCTTCCCATTTTCCCAATGAAAAATTCTTGTTTTTCATTAATTTCATTTTAATTATTTACATCCTACTATCTTTTCTCAGAAAGTAATCTTACTATTTCATTACAAAAATAGATTATTACTGTGTCCTCAGCTTCTTTCAAGTAGCTCATCCTCTCTGCCTCTGACCTCGCCCTGCTCTGTAAAATGCACATCCACAAACATGCAAACGTGTCCTTATCCCAGCTTGAACTTTACTTCCTTTCCTCCTTTTGCTTTGAAACATTCTATTCCTTTCCCTTCATCTGTTTTTGGTTCGACTTTTTCTACCTACATGAGTTTCTTGTTAGTGTTTTAACAGATTCGCACAAACTTAGGGAACTAAAACAACACAAATGTATTCTCATACAGTTCTGGAGGTATAGTTCTGGAGCCAGTTGACTCCAAGGCAGGACAGCATGGTGGAGGAGAGCTGTGCACAGCAAGGCAGCCAAGAAGCTCACAGCAAAGCAGGGAGCTGAGAAGAAAGAGGGAGCCTTCCAGGCCATGTCCTAGTGACCACCTCTTGTGACCAGGTCCTACCTTCTAATATTACCCATAGCTATCAACTCACCAAGGATTAATCAACAGCAAACACAGCACCGCATGGTCCAATCACTTCCCCAAAGCCCCACCTATGGTCACCTGAGGCTTTGGGGGGGGCACCTAGATATAAACCCTACCATACTCCAACCAACCTCCAGTTCTCTTGGTCACACCTCTTCTATTCACACTCATCCTTTTCTCTCTGTTTTATAAGGATCTTGTGATAACACTGGGCCAAGCAGGTAAGCCAGAGTAATTACTCTGAGGAAGGGTCTGTAATGCAGCTGGACCTGCAAAGTCTCTTTCTTGATGTATGTTTCTTGATAGATTCTAGGGTTAGGACAAGGTCCTCTCTGCATGCTTCTGTCTGTCTCTTCTAGAATTTGGTTTATAGAGTTGTCTCTGATCTGTGTCCTCAATATTTCCTTCTTCGTGGGATACATCCCCTCAGCCTATAGACCTTCTTACACCTCTCTCATCTGAAAGAATACTCTCCAGGCCTTGTCTCCTCCACTTCTGCCTCATGGCTCCCACACATTTCACTGTCAAGTTCCTTGAAATTGGCATCCATGCCTGGGATCTCCACTGCTTCACCTGAGGATCCCCCCTCAGTACTTTCTCTATCCTACCTCCTGCATACTTTCTTTACCCATCGCTCTACCCAAATAGCTCTTCCTAAGATTGGTGACAAACCTCTTCATAACTGTCATGTTAGTATTCAAGTGACTGTTTTTAGTCCTTATCCATACGACTTCAGGCCAGCATATGGCACTGTTGACTTCAATCCCGCCTTTCTCTCCCACTTTAGTATGAGTCACAGTGGTTCCTTGATCTTCCCCCTAGTCCCTCCATTCTTAAATCTGCACTGCGAAGTCCTTTTTCAAGTTCTCCCCAAACACTGATGACTCTCTTTGCTTTTCACTATCATCCTCTATTGAGATTTTATTCACTTCCTCATTCTATCTGTTGGCAATGAAAAGAAGACCTCCCCATTTCTTACTACTGTGGAATGTCTATCTAACGACTTGTTGCGCATCTCTACTTATGCTGCCTAACAGCCTCTCTAACACAGCATTTCCAAAATTGACTGCCAAAGCTGCTCCTCTCCTTTCTCTATTTCTTGGCCTAGTTATTGAGCCAGAGACTTCAGTCTCACCTCCTACATTCACTTGCCCATGGTGGTAGATATTTTCTTGCTTAATATCTGTTCCAATCTCTCTACTGTATCTTCCTGTGTACAAAAAGTCTTGAATATTTAAAAAAATAATGTTTACCACATTCCTTGAAGCTGGGTCCAATTGTAATTTAGGTAGCACAAGCCAGCTATACCAGTGTGAGGCTTGGTTGAGAGCTGAGTTTGAAAAGGAGAGAGCTGGGAGTCCAGTTGGGCTGGAAAGTGTGGCCATCCCAGCCACTTTCACATCGATTGTATGATTCGTGTACTCTTAAGAAGAAAAGCAACTTCCTTGGTGACCCAGTTCTGTTTTGTGACATGGAGAGTTATTCTTGAAAATTCAGCCTAGAATGTCCTTCTTCTATACTTCCAAATATTCCACAAATCACGTACTCCCTGTGCTTTTTTAAAAAGTGGTAGATTTTGTTCTCTTCAACTGAACCCTAACAAATACAGCTATTAAATAATATGGGTGTTTATTCTTAGAAATACTTGAAATTGTCTCAGGTCTATCCACTGTCTTAGTTCACATTACCGCTGCCTGTTGTCTATGCTACTGCCTTGGCCTTCTAATTGGAAAAGCTAATTGTCTTGGTTACTTTTTTATCATTGCTGGGACAAAATATTTGACGCCCAAAATAAAGGAAGGAAAGATTTATTTAGCTTACAGTTTTTGGAGGTTTTAGTCCATACTCAGCTGCCTCCAAGGCAGGGTGGCACGGCTGAGGGGCAAACCTTCAATGCAGCCACAAGCAACAAGAGTGAAAATGTCAAAAGAGGAGAGCACATTGCCTTCCTTTCCTTATATAGTATGCCGGCTCCACCCCTGGGTGGGTGCAGCTCTCACACCACCAATCCCAGCATTAGACAACAAACCAATCACAAATGCTAAACTCAGCCACTTTTTATGATCACATGAGGCTTTAGGGGGACATTTAAACCCAAACCATAACACTAATCCTATCTCCCATGTGCTTAGAGTTCTTCAAGAGGCTTCATCAGCAGGCATTAGACCCCCAAACCTCTGGGGCAGGCAGAATCTTTTTCTCTGCTCCTGTCCATGCAGCCATCTGTCCATTTATCCAGTCTATCTCTCCATCGAGCTTCCAGGCTCTATTCATCAGCTTCTAAACCCACACCCTGGACTGACCCCATTGGACTCCTCTTTCATGTCTTAACTTGCAGATAAGTAAGGCCTGTAAGGCCCAGTTCTGATACTACCCTTCCTGTAAATCCTTTCTTGACTCATCCTGATGGAAGCAAATCTCCTCTTTCTGTGCCCAATACAGTTACTTCTATGCTTCCCTCACTGTGTTGGGCCTTTGTTTAATTCAGGAGCCATGCACATCCTCCTGTGAGGTACGTCTCATTGTACACACATCTTCATATTCCTACCCCCACTCAGGATGTAGCATACACAACAGTAATGCCTTTAGTAGACATTTCACTAATGAAAACACCCATCATATATAAGGAATAGAAAACTGTAGTCTCCACTATCAACCAGTATAAGTGCCTACTTGATTTATCAATTAGATTCTAGGGCTACATCAAGCTGGATTCTAGAGATACGGTAAAGGAAAGGACTGGCTTAGAGTTTAGAGTCTAGTTGGGTAGACAATAAAAAACAAATACAATATTTAAAAAATTGATAATTGGTTATGAGTGCCCTAGAAGCAACCAATAATAAGGGGCAAAAAGAAAGCTGAAACTTTGGGATTTCTAAAAGAAATTTTAGCTTTTCTGGGACAGAATCAAGCCTGAAAGAAATGCACACATGAACATACACAGCTGCTCTGTTTTCTGTCTCTGTCTCTCTCTTTCTCATCTACCAGTATGAGATATTAATTCTCAGTGTTTAAAACTACACATGGGAAAAAAACTTTTGAGTGAAGGTCTGTAATTTTCAACATTCTATATGTGGAGTCAACACTTCCCATTTTTACTGAGCCCACTCGACTCAGTAACAAATTCAAACTCTTTGCAGTGTTCCATGTTGAAGACTCATCCTTGCTTTTTGTCCTCACTGAGTGTGCACTTTCTTCAGCACATCAGCCTTTTGGTGAATGATCTTGCCCTTGTGTCAGAATTGAGCTCCCTCCCCAGTTCCCCAGGTTTGAAGTATTTAGTCTAGCATAGTGCCTTGGGGGCTTTAATATGACATTTGGGCTCAAGGCCCAGCCAAGTGCTTTCTCACCATTCAGCGAATGCTTCCTCTTACCACTGTGTCTCAGAATGTGCTTCATGCCAGGGACCCAGAGCCAAAGATCACACTGTCCATGCCTTCAGTGCTGAGAGTCCAGAGAGGGGCTGGTCTGTGCAGACACAACTCCACGTGCCTGCCTGTCTTCTCTACTTACCTAGGACAGCTCACAGCTGCGGTGCTGTCTTTACTTTCTTCCTAGCACCTGCTCTAATAGACCTCTAATTGCTGTTACATGTTTCTCCACCTGGACTGTAAGACCAAATCCATTGGTACCTAATCCAATGGCTAGCAGAGAATAGGTGCAACTTAAGTCTTTCAAGTGAATTCGACTTTCCCTCAGACAAGCCTAAGTGACAGAGACTTCCCAAACTCAGGTATTAGAGCTAGATGTGAGCCGTCTCTTTTGCTGTTGGAGAGACTCAAATTCTAAGAGAAGCCTAGTAAACATTTAGACTTGCACAGTATTTCTCTCTCATGTGTGAAATGCTTTAGGAAGAGTAAACAGTGCTCGCTGTAAACAATCCTACTATGTCATCCCTGATCCATAATGTGGAATAACTCATGTTTAGGAATCCCCAGATGCAGACATTTGTGACTGACTACAGTCAACCAGCCACCAACCTAGAGCTCAGTACTTCCGATACAAACAAGCACTTTGAGAACTTACAGAATCTTACGGCTGATAGTTAGCTGTTCCCCCAAAGCCACATGTGCTCATGAGTAGGACTTCCTCAACTAATCCACGGACGACTTCATAGCTAATTGTGATTTGGGAAGTGAAGCCCGGTTGGAGGATGTGGGTCTCTGAGGGTGACCCTGGCCTGGCAGGGTCCATTTCCCTCCTCCTCTCTCCATCCTTCTGTGCAGCCCTGCCATGGCTGTTTCTCCTCTGCCATGGTGCCCTCCTTAACTGCGTCTTCTCCCGGGTTTCTGGCACCAAGTTCTAATTCCTGCTAAGTTAATGAAAATACACATAAATGAAGGCAGATAAAGTAAAACTGAGAACAAAAGCACACCAAAGGCCACAATGTATCTATTCAGAGTCTTGTAAGAGTAGAAAAAGAAGCTTCGGCATTTTCTTTTCTTTTCTTTTCTCTCTCTCTCTCTCTCTCTCTCTCTTTGCTGTTTTGTTTTGTCACACTGGGGATTGAATCCACAGTGTCACCTATGTTTGCTAGGCCAGGCCTCTCCCACTAAGCTACATTGCCAAACCCTTTTTTAAAAAAATTATTTTGATGTAAGGTCTCACTTAGTTGTCCAGGCGAGCCTTAAACTTGGATCCTCCTGCCTCAGCCTCTGAGGTAGGTGAGATTGCAGGTGTGTGCCACCACATTTTTGAAGCTTCATAGTTCTTTCTTTTTTTTTAAACTCTAAGCACAGAATAAATGTAGAGCTCTAAATACTGAATAGAAGAGTGAGAGTGGTAAAAAGATGGCTACATCAGCCTCAGAGCTCCTGGTTTTCAGCTGCGTAGATCAGTGCCCCCTCCACCTTGGTTAAATCAGGACCCAGGAGCGTTTTGCTGACCTGGTGGTGATGACCAGAGGCGGTTTTCAACTTCTCTTCGTGTTCCAGCGCATTCATATGGTTTGGTAAAGGAGTGATAGCAAATCAGCACTTTCTCTGAGATTTAAAGAAAATCCCAGACACCAGAACGGTCCTGGAAAAATTCTTTCTAACCCAGGCACCCCCTCCACCCAGGCGGGGGTGGGAAGTCGTGGCCCCGCCCACAAGGTCCCGGGTTCCAGATGGACACAGCGGGATCCGCGGGGGGGTGGGGGACAGCCCCCAGGCACCAGGGGTCTAGCTCAAGGGCATAAGCACCTTCCTGGTAAGCACAAGGTCATGGGTTCGATTCCCAGTACCAGGAAGAAAAAAAACAAGGAAGCAAAGGCAGCCATGGCTCTGCTCCTGTTTGCTCCGGTCCCGGGGCGGGGCCTGGCCCTGCCACCCCCACCCCAGGGAGGCCCCGGAGACACCCTACGCCCCCACCTCGCCTACTGAAAGCTCTGTGTGTTTCAGTGTCCCAGCCGCAGGACGGAGCGGCTTTGAAGGCCTCCCACTCTCGGGGTCCCCTGCTGGCCGCCCGGGCCGGGAGGTCAGCTTCACCCCGGGAAGGAGCGGGAGAGGCAGGCACGGGCCGGGCCATAAAAGGATCTTTGAGGTCGGGAGAAGAAAGCCGCGCGTCCTGTTCCCAGTTAGGGCCTGGCGGGGCTGCTGAGAACAGGGCTGCAGCAGGGCGAGCTGGAGCGCGGCCAAGGAGCGGCCAGGCGCTTTTCACAGGCCAGGGAGCTGCTCCGCGGTGGCAGGCTGGGGGCCACCTCCCACCCTCCCTCCTGGCGCCCCTCCACCCTCTGCCCGGACTGCCCCAGGGGTCGGGCCCAAGACAAGGCGGCCTCCAGGGATCAGCGCGGGAGGGAGGAACTGACTAGGCCAAGGCCGCGGGGAGCCTTCGCTCTTGCCCTGTCCCTGTGGGGAGAGAGTCAAGAAATTACACACGCGCGCACACGCGAGCGTACTCACAGACACATACCCTCGCACGCGCACCCACGCGCACCCCTTTCTCTCCACAGACCCGCCCTGCCTGATGCAGTCAGGCCCCTGAACCTTGGAACCCTGGTCTCCCTCTCCCCGCCCCCCGAAGGCTGTGGGCACATGCAGATGAGTTGCCCAAGGTGTGGGCTCCCATTATGGAAAATGGGGGTCAAGAGGTGGCCGTGGACAGCACCAGAGTGCAAGGTGACCAAGAGATAGGGGGCCACCTGTCCTCTGGCCTCGCTCTCTGGCATGCAAAGGCCTCCCCGCACCAACGTCCTCTCTCGGGACAGCAGCTCATGGAGCCTTCTCGGGGCCAGAGCGCTTTCCCTGCCTCTCCTCGCCCTGCCCACCACGACAAGCTGAATGTGCAAGTGCGTTGGAGTTTGCTTGGTGCTACTGGCTTTTCTGCTCTCCAGAGAGAGCCGGGGAGGAGATCCCCTGCCTGCAGGGATTCCTTCCTTCGTGTCCTCTGTGGCTGCACCTAAAGCAGTTCTCTAGCAGCTGCCAGAGCTTCATGACGACTCCTAACGCAGGGCGGCTGTAGCTGAGGCAGGCATCTGTGGGGTGGCGGGAGTACACTGAGCCCCGCAGTACCGTGGATGCCCTGGCCTTCCTGAGCAGTTCTCTAACAAGCCTCTGTGTCTCCTGCCCTGGTGTTCAGCCTCCCAGAAGCAGCTCCATCAAAGGCGCCTTGACTTGCTGTCATCGGCCGTGCCCATTTGGAACCAGGGCATTGGGCCACAAAACCATCCTGGAAAATCCAGGGGGAAAACAAAAGAACCCCCAGGGTCACCCGCCAACATGGCCTCCCGTGGCACCAAGTCTTTATTAAATTCCCTGTGTGTTCTTTGGGAATCTGCACATGTTCTTATTGTTGTTTATTTAAGCCCAGGGCGGGCTTGAGTCCCCTGGCTCCCTGCTCATCAGAGCCGATGATCCCGGTTACTGTTTAGCTGCTGGTAGGATGCTATTTGAGTGAACCACATCTGAGGATGCTGGTGCTGGTAAAGCAGCTCTTCAGCTAAATAATGCAAGGCAGCACATTTCGGGAGCAGAAGGCATGCGGTGGCAGTTCAGAAGGGAGACAAAGAGGAAACAGACCACTGGCTCTGGTGGGAACCAGGGTGGTATGCGGTGTCCCTCACATAGAGACAAAAATCCCAGCAAATTACCATAATGCCAAACAGAGGGCCGGAACAGACATAATGGAACCGCATCCCTCCTTTGTCCCCCGTACAATTAACTGAAAAATCACAGTCATTTTCTTTTGCTGCTTTCAGTCAGGAACATGAAAGATATGCTTGTTTCCCCTGAAAACGCATTGTAAAAATTCTCAGGTGAATGGCACAGAGGAGCCACAGGTCCACAGCCGCTTTCCCGAGCTGTTAATATTTCCTCTCAGATGTGTTTCCTTTCCTTGTCCTTCTCTTATGAGCTGCTCCCTCCAGCTCTTGACAGGCCACTGGAGCCTCCGAGCTGCTCAACCACCTTTTCCCCCAGAAAACCCAGCTTCTTCCCAGCAAGCCTGTCTCCTGTCTCCTTGGAGCCTGCTGACTCTGCTCCAGGGTGGGTGCTAAGGGAATGGGTGAGGGCCCCCATCTTTGCTGCCCCTTCACTCATTTAACTGTACATGGTTGCATGGCGCCCGCAGAAAAAGATGTGTTCATGTGCCAGCTTTGTGCAGATTCCCTTGCCAGGTGTTCACCGTTGTTCTGGTAAAGAACTTTCTAGAACAGAGAGCACCTGGACTTTTCTGTGCTAAAAGAGTCCAACTGCTTTTTTAAGCACCCTGCAGACAATAATTAGCTTTTAAGGTTTGGGATAAATAGTTAAGCTCTCCTGAGCTGGTTATAAGCAAGACCCTCCTTGCTCTTCTCTCTATTTCTTGGGTGCAAGTTAGGGAGTAGCCTGAAGGGACGTTAGGACACTTCACAGGACACTTAGAACACACTCAAGGTGCTTAGGATCCTCTGTGGCCAACAGTGTGCTTTCAAATGTACAAGTGGAAGGCTTGGTAAAATCTCACGACCGGTGAAGATACCAATGTTTTACGGAAATGAGAAACCACCTTCAAAACACTTCATGTTATGCCTTTGATGACAAAGCACAGAAAATTGACTTTCAACGCAGGCAGTCACACTGCTGACCCACAAGCAGCACAGAACATGTGGAGAACCACACTGGGCATGCTCCGCTCCCGTTCTCCAAGTGGAACACATAGTATGTTCCTCACAGCAAAGCCTTGTGTTGTAAAGCTCTGGGGTGGTCTTCCACAAAAAATCAGGATGACTTTGGGACAGCAAAACCCAAAAGAAAAGAAACCAAATACCATGTGGAGGATCAAGACGATGTAAGGCTGGGAATTCCAGAGCTGCCACCCCTGGACATTCCAGATTCCAGCCCCTGTCCTGGAGCCCCTGAGTCCTGGATGCCAGTACCTCTCTGGGGCGCCCTAGTGAGACTCTCACAGTCATTTATGAATCCAGTTTACTCAAGAAACGTTTGCTTGAGGACCTGCTGTTTCAGTGCCCCGTGCTGGGTGCTATTGGAATTACATAGGCAATTCTTAGCTAGGACTTTCTGAGTGATGAGTAATCACTACATAAACATTTTATACATATTTCTCCCTCAGTCTTTACAATTTCTCCTCTAGGTTTTGTTGATGTTATTATCATTTTTTCCACCTAAAAATGAAAAAAAAAACTGACTTGGATTGACTGGCTTGCCCCAGAACACAGATTTATCAAGGGCTTTTTCTGGGATACAAATTCAGAAGAGGTAACCACAGAGGCCACGTTTAGCCACCTGCCACCACTGAGGACAGCATAAGCACGGCGACGAGGGCTGTGGGGCAGGAACCAGCCGATGTCGAGGCTCTGTGGGGCTGGAGCTCCGTGGAGCTGAGTGAAGGCGAACATGCCCTCGCTTGAGGCCAGCAAACAGAAGTAGCAGGAGAGGAGATGACGTTTTCAACTGCAGCTCCAGGAGTAGGAAGAACTACACAACTGTGTCATCGTCCAGCTCAGAGCTGAAGGACACAGCAGGGCTGTCATTGGCTGCCTTCTCTCGGGCCCATTCAAAGTCATTTAGGGGCCTGTCGTCACCCTTCACCAGGCCTGTGACCAAAACACCGGGAATGGCTCTGCTCCAGAATTTTCCTTCCCATGCTTCGGGCAGGGTGTCTGCCCCAGGTGCTGCCTCCCCGCCTTACAGGTGCCTCTCACAGCCGGGGCAGGAGGACGGGGACCTTCCTTCTCACTTCGTGCTGGCCTGGGAGACTCGGGAGTGGCTGCTACCGCCCGACGGGGCACACACGGGACAGGGCAGGGCAGGCACGCAGTTAGATTATGACAGCATGGGAGGACTGCAGCTTAGTCCTCACCGGGGTGGAATCAGAGCGGAAGAGATATTGAGGCAAGCCGGAGTTCGGGGCCCGGGAGGCAGACAGGAGGTGGCTCCAGCCGTAGTTAGGCCCAAGCCCAGGCAGTGGCGAAGCAGTGGTGCCAGGGCCATGGAGGCCAACGGAGTCACACAGATGGGGACCAAGCCGGGAGTTTGCAAGAGACATAGCCCATTCTCAGCGACGCAAGTTCCAGCAAGAACTGACGACTGGCCAGAGCTCTAACAGAACGGGAAGGATGCTTTGAGAAAAAAGCGGCATCTCTCCCAACATTTCCTGTAATGATTTGCTGCTGACAGTTCCTTGTTATGAGCACAGGGTTTCTGACATCCTTGTCAGATCATTTGGCCACTATGTGGGGGTCGGGTCAGGTTACAAATGCCGTGAATACTAATTTTATGGCTTCAGACACTTGTGTTCAGAAGTTGTGTCTGTGATAGTGACAAGCTTGACTTTACCACTCAGTATCCCAGAAATTGTCCTTCGGCTGCATGGATTGATGGAGAATTTGAATCACTGCACTGCCCCGATTGCTGAATGTGTGTAAAGCAGTGTTGCACTTTTTTTTAAGATCAGGGCTCAAACTCATGACCTGAAGCTTGCCAGGCAGATACTGTGCTGCTGAGCTGCATCCCTGGTCCAGCAGCGTTAAACCTGATTTTCTCCTTAGTTGAGGAGCACAATGCTTCTGCATTTTGGGAACTAGTATTTCATGACATTCTGTTTCTATGACATACACACGTGTCAGGGGTGGTCAAAATGTATGGTACACGTTTAACTTTTTTAAAAGTTGTTACAGTAAAAGACACATTCCCATTTATCCCCCTCAACATACTCTCCCTGTTTCAGTCTCATTTGTCACCTATCACACTGTTCTTGCCACTTCCTGAGACAGGTCTGGAAGTCCTCTTTCATAACAGTCTTTACGGAATCTGATTTAAAAACTATGGAAAACACTGCTGCTGCTGAGCTCCACCGGGGAAGGCAGGCTTGTGGGAACAGGACTGTGCCCTCCTCCCCTTATTCACTAGACCTGGCACTGTGAGCTGGCTTTCCCCCAAAATAAAACCACGCTCACAGGTGAACACTTAGATCGATTCGGGACACCGAGACAACTACAACAGTACAGCTAAACATGCTTGAGACAATAGACTACCAGAACCGTTTCAGAAACTGACAAAGACAATGGGATGAGCCTGGTCAGAGCAAGGGGAGTATTTTGTGGGGAATTAATGGTCACATGTCATTCGCCGCAGTCCGTTTTAAAAATTTAAACGTTCATCATATTTTCCAATCACACCTTGTAAATGTACTAAACTATGATCTCAGATAATGTAACCCAGAGAGGCACCGGCCTCAGGAGCGGCTGATTCCGTGTCTCAGTTGCACTGTGTGAGACCCAGTTTCCTTCCGTATCCCTGCTTTGATGTCACCTGCAGCACTGGCACCACCACGAGGTTGGCACCCCTCACGTCACAGCTTGGCCATTAGCAGCAGCCAGGCCCGGTACTTCCCCGCTCACACTGGGCAGGAAGGAGAGAGACTTAGTTTTCTTTCCCAGAAGACTCAAGTGCAAATCAGCTGGTGCCCTCCTGGGCCAAACCGGCCTAGATTTGCCGTCTCCGAACCGACCAGGGGCAGGGGGTGGAACGGCCAGAGCTGGCTACATTATGTGCATGACATGTGCTTCGAAAAACGGGGCTTCGTGTATTACTCTTCAACCTTTCATCTCTCCTTCCTAAAGATACTGCCCAAGAACCAGCTGGGCTCCCGGTTACCAGCTCCCTTCCCCACGAAGCTCATCTGGCAGGGAGGAAGACAACACAGCACCAGAATTTGCATGCAAAGTGTGCTGGGGGTTCCAGCTGAAGAGGCCTAGTGAAGATGACTAAGAAGGGACCCTAACTCTGTCCTGGAGAAAGAGCAAAGGGGACAGTCTCCTATGTAGATGTCATGTATTGGCGGTGCTGGGACAAAGAGAAGACATTGAAAGGAGTAGAGTTAGGTAACGTGCTAAGAAAATCAAGAAGAGTTTTGCCGTGTGTGCCGAGGTAAACGAAGTCTTCCCCGATGACTTATGAAAGGCTTAGCACAGAAAGTTTGAAATCTCCTGTAAAGGGTCGAAGGGTCAGGAAACCTCCCTGAGGGCTCAGTAAAAAGAAGGGGTGAAATGAGCCCTTGAACCCGGGAAAGCCAGCTCCCAAACACACCCTCTGCTAATGCACTGGAGACAGCGACTGGATTTTGAAAGTAGGAAATGAGGTCCATAAAGAAGGGGTTAACAGACAGAGTGCAGGGGTCACATCACTGCAGACCAGGATGTTAATGGACCTGGAGAGTGACGGCGGAGGGTTCTGTGGCTCAGTGACATTTGCACAGTTGCCATCCCACGTTTCACATGGCCAGTCCTTCTGCAGCAGTGCTGTCTGAAGTCGCTTTTCTCTTCTGAGGGGAGTTTCACACCCTGCCTGCCACCCCTCAGCTCATCTCAGGCCCCTGGGCTGCGCTGCTCCTTCCTTTAACTACACGTTTAGGACATCTGTCCTTCCACTCCATGAGCAAGTGTGCGTCCAGCCTTTCGGGCCATGCTGTTTTGTCCCGTGGACATCTGAGACAGACGCAGTAGCCACGCAGGGGTCATTAGCAACTGAGCTCAGCCCTTGTGGCTTTTGGTTCAGTGGCCTGTAATTCCCACTGTCCAGCTGGCTCCGTGGGCAGCGCCTGGAAGAGTGCCTGTTGCAGTTCCCCCCACAGACAGCTGCGTGGGCGTCTCCAGCGAGACAGCCAAGGTAGCCCTAGTTTTCTGGGTTTTGTTTTTGTGTTTTTGTTTTTTTAAAGCAGTTGACATCAATCCATAAAAGCAGCTTGGCCCTTGTCCAGTGAACTATCCAGTGGGAACTGTGGCCCTAGCCTCTGATTGGCTGTTAGATTCTGCTGCCTTCAGGACTTGAAGGGCACTGCAGTTATCCTGGATCCTGAGTCTTTCACTCCGGCCTCTCTGGCCTGCAGGGTTGCCTCTGTGGCTTGGAGTTACCGTGGGAAATTATTATAGGTTGACCCTACATTTACTCCACTTTAAAAAAAAAATCACATCATAATTATATCCTATCTGTCCCCTGCTCTTCCCTGTCAGGAGCCCCAATCTCTTTTTCCTAAGTCATCTGCTGTCTTAATCCAAAAGGAGCACCATTGTATTCTGGAGTCTTCTGGTCATCACTTAAAATGGAAGTCTGCTGTCTCGGCCTTTATTTATTTAGCCATTGTCAGCCTTGAGTATTTCCGCTCCATATCCTTGATGCCCCTGGTTGTCACCCATAAATTTATTTCCTTCACCGGAGATGTACACTGCTTCAACCAACACTCAGTGTAATGCGAACTGGGAAGTCCAGGGTGCGGTGCCAGCATGAACGTGGGGCTGGTGGAACTCTGGTGGGTGAGAATGGAAAGCAGAATCACCGCACGCCATGAAGATCCTAGAACTTTTCATCACCAGTGAGGTCTTAGTTTGTGCAAATAATGCATCTCCAGAACACAAAGTCAGAGCCCTGGTGGGGGGCTGAGCAGAGCCACAAGTGCCTTCACTGTGAACAGCCTCCCCGGGAGTGGGGCGCAGCCTGAAGGCAGTGGGGGGGCCTCTGTGTCTCCAGGAGAGGTCTGTGAACAACCAGATTCAGGGGAGCTAAGGGAGACAGCAGCTGGTGTCGTGAGGAAGGACCTGTACATAACAGAGGCTGGAGATCTCGGGCGAATGGAGAAGCCAGAGGTCCTGGCAGCAAACCCAGTTCCAGTGCTCTGTGCTATTCGACCTAGTAAGTGGAAGATGTTTACGTATCTATGTGATGAGCAGCTCCAAGGCTGGGAAGGGTCATATCTGAGAGTACAGCAAAAGGCCAAGAGAAGGAGTTAAGCGTCTCCTAGTGGAGCTTGCAGGATGCAGGAGGAAGATCCAAGCAGACTGGAAGGTTTTCCAGCGCTCCCTGGTCAGGGTTAGTGTTCAAGAAAAAGACGTTGCATTAGGCCCAGTCGGGAATTTCTCTTTTAAAAGGCATCATCTCTGTCTGCCTTTTAAAATTACAAGACAGTCTTCCAAGAGCCTTTGGGTATAAAAGCCACAGAGCATTTGCCCTGTCCATGTCTCCATTTTATCTATTATCCCATTATAGAAACTCCTCAGTGACCACTTCGCAGCAAATGTGGTTTTGTGTGTTTTTACCTGTTTTGGGATTTTTTTTGTTTTACTCCTTTTGATTGAAAATAAAGCTAATTACAATATATAGGATATTTTGTGTCATCCAGTCAAAAGAGTATAAAAGGAAAGTGATGGTGTTTACCTGATAATGGAGGATGATTATCATATGCTGCATCAGAATTGATACACTAGTAAAATATTTTTAAAAATTCATTCGCAAACCCCTATCTCAAAATTCATGGTACCAAGATGTTGAAATGATTTCTGGTGTTAGCACATCAGTGGCGGTCTGATCAAATAAATTACATCAGAAAGCTAAAAACTAAAACTCTAAAATGAAAATATTTCTCCTTTACCTTTAAAAGTTCTTTGCTTAATTCTCTCAAATAGGGAATTCCTTCATTGAAGCACTCCAAAGCTTCTAATTTGTTAGCGATATTTCTTCTTATGCTTCATAAGATCCAACAAAGTAAAAGCCATCCTAGGATTTATTACACAAATAAGCATTGCCCAGGAATCTTTCCATGTTTCTGTTTTTTAATGAATGAAACCTTTTGAGAGGGAGAACTGTGTGAATACTCTCTGAACGTCTAACTAGATAGAAACCAGAGAACAAAAGCATTTCTCAATTCATGATCACTTTTTCTAGGTGTCATAAAACTTCAGATCAGGCCAGTGGATCTCATGCACTCATTTAATAAAGGATAAAATGGTCTTAATAGTTGACAATTTACTATGAGAATTTAATTTTCTAAAATATTTATTTTAAACCATAGGAAAATTTACTTGGTTTCTTTTAAGGGAAAAGGTAGATTCAACAAAGCTTTACATATACTTAACAACTACAGCAGCTCAATTGTTCAAACACTGTATAAATTCCTACAGCTGAAGATGAAACATTTCTAGGGCTCTGGGCGGTGAAGTCAAGGCTATTATTATCAGACACAATTCCTGAAGGCAAATGTCTGTGGACATAAAATAAATTTCATGACATTCAGCAGCCTTTTACTCCCCCTTGCAGATATTTAACTGATGGCAGGGGGTGGATGGTGCTGACCCTGTATCAATAGCGAGAAACTGTCAGCAGTGAATAATTGCAGGAAAATTTTTGCTTAGCCACATATTCATTGACTTAAAAATAAGTATTTTACTTAAACAACTAAATCATAAAATGAAACATCAGCTAATATGATTAGTGGACGATTCAGTTACTACTGATTCAGTTACATATAATGTCTAAAAGTGTGGGGTGAAATTGCTGTTTGAGACCATATGTAAAGAAAAGACATGAGCAGAAGAAACCACACCTCTGCCTTCGGGAGCATTAGCACAAGGCTGTGAAACCTCCTGGTTTGGTTCTTGTGCACCAGTGGGAAGCTTTAGGCTGAACAAACTGACTCAATGATTCACATGCTTCAGCTCCCTGCACAAGTCCGGTGATGTTGCTGTAGAATTAGGACCGTTTGCTTTTATGACTATTGAGTTGGTATCATGGGGGGGTGAGTTAATGGCTGTGAGTCCTTACATGGGCCCAGTGATTTTTACTTTTTGTGGGTTTCCTCTCAAATGCTCTCACTCGCTTCTCATTACATTTCCATGGCAGGCTCCATACATATAACACACTGGTGATTGAAAGCAACAAAATTTGCTACAAAAATCATCATCATAAGCCAAAAGTCATTTATCCTATGTTATTAAGACCATACTGCAGGCCCAGCACTGAGATAGATGCTGAGGAGACAAATAAGACAACAGTTCACCAAGTGGAAGTGGAGATTTTTCTTTTTTTTTTTTTTTGGAAGTAGAGATTCTTATACAGTGTTATAAGAAACATTAAAATAGTTCTAAGGTCGTAGTTTTATGGGAAGACAATGGGATGCACTATTTGCTCCAGCCTATTTATTCCTCTCACAAAGGTGTATTAGTCACTTTCCTGCTGCCAGACACAATAGCTGGCACCTCAAACTTAAAGGAGGAGAAGTTTAACTAGGCGCATGCTCTGTCTGCGTTTGGCTAGCTCCACAGCGGAAGGTCACAGCACAGCAGAGCACAACTTCGTTCATGTGGCAAACACATGTGGCAGAGCAGGGAAACAGGGCAGAGAAGAAGGGTAAGGGGCCACATATAGTATGTAAGGCTCCAGAACCCCACGGAGCCACTAATCAGCTAGGTGTTTCTTGATCCAGTAAAGTTGGAATATTTCTGACCCTAGTTAACACCACACCCAAACCCAACTCCTTAAATCAGCCATACTTAATCTCCAAATGAAGGCAATAGCACATTCATAATTCTGCCTAACAATACAACTGTGCTGAGTGTAACTGGGTACATGATAATCCTTTCTCCACAGTCTTGAGAGTTCCAGCATTTCTTAAAAGTCTAAGTCAAAAATCTCTTCTAGGGTTCAAAGCAAACTCTTAGCTGTAAATATCTGTAAAAATAAAAAATCGAGTTATGTAAACCCAAGTTAGGATGGCATGGAGTAGGTATTCTCATTCTGAAAGGGAGAGATAGGGGAAAGGAATGAATCAGACCCAAGCAAGACTGAAATCCAAAAAGTCAAGCACAGATTCCTGTGTTCAGTGTCTGCCTTTGAAGGCACATCAGGGTAAAATGTGACTTCTAGAAAGATCTGGCAGGTCCGGCACTATGGTATTGTAGGCTACGCCCCATACAGCCTTGTACTTTGACTTCCTCCACTCATGCACTGCAGCTTTTGTTGGCAAATGCTTGGCATTTCCAACTTCTTGGGGTGTACAGTGCACTTTGGTTTCATTCCCACAACTTAATTAACTTCCCTCTTAGGGGCTCCTTCCCTGGCTTTCTAGGCCCTTCTTTGAAATCTGGGTGGTAGCTTCAGTGATCCCACAACTCCTGCATTCTGCATGCCATGAAACAGCACACAATGTAAAAGATACCAAGTCTGACTGTTAACTTGAGCAGTAGCCAGGCCCCCTTGTACCGTAACTTCAGCAACCTCTGAGAGTGTGGATGAATGGTCACAGTGAAGTGAATTTGTAGAACTAATTGCTTGGTAGATTCGTATTGAGTAGATATCCCCAGGACTCTCTTTACAAATGAAAGGTTTACACGATTTTACCCTTGAGTCTGCAATGACAGGGGTCTTGCTGATTCAAGAAGCCCTCAAGACATCTTTCCTCTTGTCCCTGTACAAAGTACTTAGTTTCTTTTTAACAGTGCTAATCCCTTTAGCAGTCACATCTTCTTTGCCCCAACTTTACACACACTTCCTTTGGGCTCAAATTTAAGGTTTTCAGTTATTTTTTGTTCTGCCTTTTGTTCCTAATTCTTAGAAATCTAGCTAAAGCATCCAGCACTACACATCCTGTGGCAAGGATATTGGTTTGTCTTGAAATTTTCTCTGCCATATTAATTACTTCACCACCCTTAATATCAGTCTGCAAAGTATTAAAATATGGGCAAAATGTAGCCAAATTTTTTGCCAGAGTATAACACATATGCCCTGTAGTTCAACTGTCAGTGAGGTTTTGTTGACCAACTCAAGCCTTCCCATGTTTGGCTTTTACTGTCTGTATTCCTATCATTCTTTCGACCCCTGGCCAGAATCACCTACCAAGCTCTTTCTATAGCATTCCAAGGCCTCCATAGCCCACATCTCCAAACTTCTCCAAACACCTCCAACAAATTCCCTCGGAACCACATGGTCAGGTATAGTCACAACAGCAATACTGTTCCCTATACCAACTTTCTTTATTAGTCACAGTCCCATTTTTGGATACAATACCTGACACCCAAAACATAAAGAAGGGTTTAATTAGGCTCATGGCTTCAGTTTATGGTTAGCTGAGCCAGAGGCAGAAACGTCATGGCAGCAGGGCATGGGAGATCAAAAATGATTAGCTCACAGTGGCTAAGAGGTAGGGCAGGGAAACTGGGCTACAGAGGAAGCATGAGGGACCATTTACAGTACCACAAGTCATGCCTCATGCCCATCCAGACACCCAGCAATGTGCTTCACTAGTCTATTTGATATTTCTCAACCCAATAAAATTGATATATCAGGATTAATGGTCACAAAAATGCAAGAAGAATATTTGGATGTTTTATAAATGTTAGGACACTTAAAAATCTTCAGACTGAAAAAAAGTGCATTTAAATCTGGGAGTTTCTGTGTATCCAATTTCATGAATTCAAAGAGTTTTTTTTTAAATCTTTTTTTAAAGTAGGGGACATATGTCAAGCTACCTGTTTTTTATTTTGTCAAGAAAGGGTGCTAAAAGCAAATAATCAGACAACTAGTAGGATATATTGTTGCCGTCTTATTAGTTACCCATTGCTGTGTAACAAACCACCCTAAAGTTCAATAACCCAGCTCAGGCTTGTGACGAGGGGCATTAGAATTGGCCTTTTGGTGGAGAAACTAAGAAAAATATAAATGATGCACCATAGGCAATAATTCTGGGCCTATGTTTGGAGACACTCTGTGCCATATATGCTATGCCTCACTTTAAAGAAGAATGTGCATTTTCATGCTGATACATTTAGAAAGATATATAATTATGCTGTTTATACTTTTCTTCATTAACTAAATATCACAGATAACTTTAGTGCAAAGGTCAGCCAGCATTTGGAAACCAATTCTTTAAGGAGCAGTTTTCATATGTGTTTAATGATATACAAAAAAAGCACATTTTTATAACCTTGTATACACATCCATAAAACAAAACAAGTCTCACAAATGTTCCATTCTGCATAATTTGTCTTCTTTTCTTCTATTGTATTTAAAAATAAAAATGCTGGTGTCTCATTAAACTAATTTCATGGAATAGTAACACAGAAACACCCATGGC
>PVJX010006474.1:0-77501 GCA_004027295.1 Dolichotis patagonum | reverse complement strand
GGACTCACGTATATGTTGGAGAAGACCTGGATATACGTCTGTTTGCTAGGACGTAGGAGGTAAGCAAGCATCTTCATCTCTCTGACCTTCCGTTTTCTCTTCTGTAAAGCAGGAGTAGTAGCTGAGCCGACAGTCAGCCCAAAGTCTCAGCACACGCCCTGGCACGTGGATAGATCTGCGGTATTGCATCTCTTAGGCTCGCCACCGTTATCTTTATGGTTACCTGGGTTTCTGAGCTGCGATGGTTGTCTTCTCACTGAGCTCCATGGTGTAGTTCATGTTGGCAACAGTTATTGGATAGTTCTTCCGGCAGACTCTAACATTTAATAATAGCTTCATTTTTAATTTCTGTTTTTCTGTTGTTTTTTAAATCTTCTCCTGAGTGGGGTGATCATCATTTTTAAAAATGCCGCTTTGATTTTAACTATGATCTGGAATGTTCCTTTCCACAGGTGTTTTGTGTTTTTAGGCAGTCTGATTTATTGAGGTCTAGAATTCCCTCCTGTGTCCCCCAACTCCAACCCTCTGCTTAAATCCCAGTTAATTTACTAATGTCTTCTTAAATACTCTACTTGAAAATGATTTCTCTCCCTCTACTTTCTTTTTATTATTATTTTTTTTTTTTTGGTACCGGGGATCGAACTCATGACCTCGCGCTTGCCAGGCAGGCGCTTAAGCCACTGAGCTAAATCCCCGGCCCTCTCCCTCTACTTTCAAATAGTTTCTAAGTTGGTGATTTGAAAAATGAAGCAATGAGAGCTTCGAAACAGCAGGGCTGTGCTTTGTAGAGCATGACCAGTTGCTGAGTGTTCTTAGGTACCACACCCTGTGAAGAACACTTGGCCTGTGCTATCTTGATTGATGCCCACAGCAATCTTTGCAGGAGGATGTAGAAGCTCACTATTATGGACTAGTGCATACCTTACTAGGACTAAATGTATACCTCACTTAAACTCCCAGCAGGTAGTGAGACATACACACTGTAGCAACAGCAAGGCTTCTCAGATTGTACATAAGATGGAAAACAGACATGGCCAAATCTATCCTTGAAAAACCTTCATGAATGCACTAGCTCAGGTGCCAGTGTAGCATCATTCAATAAGGGAAACAGGGCTCAATTCTTTCCTCAAACAATGGAGCAAATGACTCCCCCCGGCTCTGTGTGTGTGTGTACATGTACATACATATGGAGAATTGGATAAAGTAGCTTACTTGTGTTCAGAGGCTGCCCTATTTCAGAAGTACATTTACGTTTAAATATAGACTCAGCAATTACCAGTGGGTTGCTCAATCTGTGAGAAGTCTGAGACTGATGAAGAAAACAGATTTCCATCTCCTTTTTCCGGGAAATGTGCTCTTTGGCTAGAATCAATAGTTCATAGACTATGTGAAGGAAACAGTAGCAAATATGACACAAGGTAGAAGCACAGTGAGTAGTATATTGGCACTGTCTTTAGCATTGTTAAACTTTTTCTTTACAATTTTTCTCTTTTAAGTATGTTGAGATAAATGCATCTACTTTTTACAAGTATAACTCCTCTTTAAAAATATGGAAACTGAATTACCTAGGTTTTAAGAGCTTGCCTAAAGTTAAACAGTGTGGAAACATTCCCAGCAGAAATTGAGCCCAGTGAACCCCACTGTGGCGGCTTGTTTACGTCTAGCTGTCTGGCTCACTTGCCCACCAAGAACTCACTTGCCATCACAGTACAGAAGGGGCTTAAAGGCCTCCCAGCTTTGGATAGAAACTGAGGGGTGGGAGAAAGAGCTTTGAAAGCATTAAAGTGTCATGTTCTTTCCCACCACTGTTCACTAATGTGAGAAACTTTCTGTCTTTTAGGTCAGCTGTCAAAAGAGATTTTTATCTACAAAGACCCAGCCAAGCAGCAACGTAGGGCTATGTGTACTAGGCGTTTTCATAGAAATATACTTGGACTCCGCTTTGCAGTTGAAGTTCTCTTCATTGCCCCTCCCAGTGGGCTGTGGTGACTGGGACCAATGGGAATTACCAACCCTTTCTCTCAGCATTTCAAGTCCCCAGTGCTAGGCTTCCTTGTTTACTTATTTAGAACCCAGTAGAGGAAGTGGTAAAGGAAACTAGCTGAGTCGTTTTCTGAGAAGAGACCATATTTGTTCGCAGAGGAAGCCGTTGCTTGTTGGGATCTGGCTAGAGTAGAAACGACATTTGCTCCAGCAAGGGTGTTTCTGCTAACTGGAATTGGAAAAGCCAAGCACACCTCCCAAGTCTGAGTTTGGGGTTCTTCTCTGTTCATGGGTGCGGTGCCTGTGTCTAGCCTGTGAGCTTCCTCCCAGGACAGCAGCCATGGCACTGAAGAATGTGCCCTTTCGCTCAGAGGTCTTGGCCTGGAATCCTGACAGCCTTGCTGACTATTTCAAGAAGGTGAGCCTTGCTCTTTTATCAGTGGTTGGGCCCGTGTTAACTTTAGTGGGCTGGGCAGAGGCTTAAATTAAAGATGGAATTCGGATAGAACATGGGAGACGTAAAAGAGCAGTAGGAAAGTCCGGTACTCACCTTGCAGCAGTTTTACTGGTTGAGTGAATGTCAAGCAGACCCCTGAATTTTCCTGCCAATACATTCTACAAAGAAGGATAGGAGGGAGCTTTCAAAGTAGTGTGTTCTTACTATGCGTGAGGGTCTGAATTTGATTTTCTACAGGCATCGTCCCATTGAATATTCCCACTGTCTTAAGAGGTCAGTATTTCCTGTTGGCTCTGCTATAAAATTAGGTCATGGAGGTTAAATGGCACGAAGACCCCAGAGGCCACATGAAATAGAGGCAGAATTTGAATCACACCTGTCTGGTTTCAAAGTTTGTGTTCTGAGATGTAGAGTGTAACAATTAAGGTAATAAACGTTACTTACTAAAAAGGGGAGACGCAGAGTCCTGAGGGAAAACACAGTAAGAGGGATGGGTAAAGGACTGTGATGAGTGGTTTTACATATTGCATTTGGACATGCATTGCTTGTGGCCGTGAAAGAGGGGTCCTCGAGCTCTTACAAGCTCCTTCAGTCAGAATGCTTTTAGAGGTTTATGATGATCTCGGAAGGCAGGCAAGAAAACTGGTATGAGTACCAATACACAGCTTGGAAAACTGATGTGCTTAAAGGAGAAGAGGCTTATGTAGGTAGAATCATGAGCCAAGTGTATGGCAGAGAAGGAACCAGAGTTTTGCTGCTCTGCCTCCCAAGCTTGCAGGAGGTGCTCATGTGTCCTTGTGCCTGGTTTGCACTGACGAAGACTGCATATCTGCTTGCACAGTTCTCAAGCCATATGACTTGATTAGGGACTCTATTGCCGCCTGTGGGGTAATATGGCCTGTGAGAGAAATTTGAACTTCTAACGCTGTCATCCCTGCAGGGTGGCATAAAATGCAGTTGATATTCTGGACTGCCATAGACAGGATGTTGTGAACCTAAGATCTTAGCAGTCATCTAATTCAAGTTTTAGTTTTTCCTAGAGAAACTGAGACCCAAGTGAGTGGAATAGACTCCCTAAGACACACAATCAAACCTAGGATCTATTTAGTGCCATGGTATTTATATTTACAACTGTTCTTCCCCAATTTACAGAAGGAAATGTGAGCATGTTGAACCAGTTAGGGGCATAGTCCACAGACCTTGTTGTTTGCCTCTTTTGTGCATTTCATTCCTATTATGTTTTTCTTCACAAAATTGTCATAAACTTAGCTTTTAACATTGTGGATGCAAAGGTTGTTGGACAGTTGGCTTTTGAAGGGCGTTTCTAAGTACTTTTCTTAAATGTAGACCACATAAGTTAGGGCAAAAAAGTGAAACTACCAAGATGGAGTCAAGTTGCATGTAGGCTCAACAAAGAAGGAGAAAGGAATTGATAATTATGGAAGGAAATTCTGGAAGAAGTGGAGAGGCCCAGACAGGCTTCATCTTCAAGTGTGACCAGAATTATACAACTCAGTTGAACAACAGAATCTATAGGTTGAGTTCTCATAAGAACAGGGAGATGGATCACAGGCCAAGGAAGATAGAGACAGTCACTGGCTTGTAGCCATGTACTCTAATCCTGTCTAGGTCCCCAACTCCCTGTGTGTCCTTAGGTTTTCCCCTTGTCCTTTCTGGACTTCAATTCCATCCTCAAAGCCTGCTAACTGTCCTCGATCAGTGCATATCAAACCTCTATGCTCATAAGGGTGCTTGTTAAAAATACAAATTCTAGGTCTTAGGCCCAGATCTTGTTGCATCAGAATCAAACATGCAGGCTCCAGTCTACAAGACTGTCTGTCAATCTTGATCAAAGCCAGCACTCTGCAAAATTGACAGTTCATCTGATAATGATGATGTTGAAAATACTGAATTAAAAGCAGTTGACTATTCCAAGAACTACTTATACCTTGTGCATGCAGAACAAAGAGAGGCCAGGGCCCCACAGATTCTGGCCTCTAAATCAGCTTTCTGAGGGTGATAGTCATGTCACCATTCCACATCTAGAGGTGACAACAGTTATACTGACTTTTTGCATTTGTTGGCCATAAGACAAGAACTTCATTTTAAACTTGGCCCAAAGAAGTCTATGACAGAATGTGAGGCCTATCTTTGTAAGGAAATGCTCAAGGTAAATATTTAACCTTAAATATGCCAGACATCAAACTTAGAGACATTTTAAGTGCAAATACATATGCTTCTGAGGGTGAGTGGAATGAACACTTCATATGACAGTCCATTGATTTTGGACCATAATCAAGACCTCAAAAATGCACAGGCCTACTGATCCTATAACTAACTCTATTCTGGTATTCTTACTTAGAATACCTTTCTTTCTCTCCCTCCCTCCCTCCCTCTTTCTCTGTTTCTCTTTTTCCCTTCCTCCCTCTCCCTGCCTCCCTTCCTCCTTCCTTCCTTCCTTCCTTCCTTCCTTCCTTCCTTCCTTCCTTCTTTCCTTCCTTCCTTCCTTCCTTCCTTCCTTCCTTCCTTCCTTCCTTCCTTCCTTCCATTTTTCTGTTTTTTTTTTTAAGACAAGGTCTTACTAGGTAGCTCATGCTAGCTTTGAACTCACTCTGTATCTCAGGTCAGCTTCAAACACATGGTGATTCTTCTGCTTCAGTCTTCCCAGTGCTGGAATTAAAGCTGTGTAGCATGATCCTGGCTGATTTTCTTAAATAGAAAGAAAAAATTATGCAAATGAAAATTTGCAGTGCTCTGTATTTTGATCTGGATGGTGTATAATTATGCTGTACTTACAGTTCTCAGTTTATTTACTACATATATGTAATAGTTATTACAAAAGGAATTTTCCTGACCAAAGATGTTTAAAGCCATGTTCTCAAGCACATTTGTCACCTCTAAGACTCACACAAGTTATTTGACTTTCTGTGCTTCTCATTTCCCGTCTGCAAAGTATAAGGATTAAATTATGTAAGATTGGTTTAAAAACTTGTAGCAATGCCTGCCATGTAGAAAGCATTCTATAAAATTAGCAGGTTTTATTATCATTATTGGAACAGGAACCTGGTAAACAAACTAAATGTTCAGTAATGAGGGAGAAATTAAATAATTTTGTGACCATTAAAATAAGTTTAGTACAACACCAGGCAGTTCGTATATTACCATTTTAGGTAATTTGAGAGGAAAAAAAAGTTAGGAAACAAAATTGAGTATAATCTTCATTATGTTTAGAAATATGCTAGGATTAGAAGGACTGAAGGAAACACATCACAGTGTTCACCAAGGCTGTCTTGGCGGGGTGGGATAGGTATTTGATTTCTTTTGTCAGCTCCTCTCTGTTTTCCTAGGGCATCTGCGGCCAGCCTCTCACTGGCCGTGAAGGTAGTGTTTTTCTGGAGGGATTGGCCCCAAAGCCTTACAGTGAGCAATTTCTCCCTTTTAACCAGTCCCAGGAGGTGGTGGGTAGTGAAAGCTGGGCTGAGGTAGTGTGAGGCTCCTCTGTCAGATGGGAGAAAAGGGTGGAGGCTGGTTAGCCACAAGGGCAAAAATTGCTGAGCTTCTGGGGCAGGCAGGGGAGGGAAACCAATGACGGGAGCCCGCATGGCCCATCCTGGCTGACAGCATCTCCCCTCTCTATGCAGCTGAACTACAGGGACTGTGAGAAGGCCGTGAGGAAATACCACATTGATGGGGCTCGATTTCTGGTAAGCTTTGGCTCATCTGATACACTGAAGTCAAGGACATTCTGTCCTTCTCATTATTACCACCCCATGGTTGCAAGGCCAACTGGTCTATCTAGTTCCCAGGATGCCGATGGTCAATGCTGTCTTCAGGTACAAGGTTTGGTACGGCCCCATCTTACACTATGTCTCATTTCACTATGTCTATTTCTGTATTCGAGAACCTTCCACTCTGTCACTAATACCAACATACACTCTGAAGCCACAGTGTAAAGAAGAAAATACATGTAGCTTTGTAAAAAAAATTACAGATCCTGTAAAACTATTCAAATGCCACTTCTGAACTTTTTGAGAAACCCAAAGAAAAAGAAAATATATAAGAACAGAAGATTCTTACCTGATATTTCTTACTCTGGGGCAAATACTGAGTAGAAGGAAGGGTGGAATCATTCTCATTATCTCAACTACTTCCCTCTTTCTTACTGTATCCAATGTATATGCTACTGCCCTCTCCACTCTATTATAATTCAAGAAGCTTGAAGTGTGAGACCCAGGTACAAAGTCATGGTAAGGGCTGAGCCCTTAAAGGCAAAGGGATGCAGCTCTGATGGTGGAAACAGAGGCGCTTGGCTGTGGTCAGGAAAGTGGTTTGAGTGTTTCACTGGAAGTGACATGTTTGTCTGTAGGTTAAGACAGACCTTGGGCTCTATCAAAACCATCCTTTCTGAGCACTGTGTCACCCTTTTAAAAAGAAATATAAGAAGACTTCAAGAATCTCAAGGAAATAGATGTTTCCTGATGAGATTCAGAGTAAGGAGGGCAAGCTGTGACATAGGTCATGGGACATAGTAAGGGATCTTGACAGTGAGACTTCAGGCTAATTGGAAGGGACCAAGAGGTCACATATTCCTACTTCCCTTCCAGCGGCCCAATCTACTTTGTATGCATGTATGTATTTATGCATCTTGTAGTGCCAGGGACTGAACCCAGGGCCTTTGCACTGAGCTATTTCCTTCTCCCCAACACCTTTATTATTTTGAGACAAGATTTGGCTGAGTTGCTAAGTTTGCCCTGCTGGGCTTGAATTTGGGATCTTCCTGCCTCAGTCTCCTAGAATGCTGAGATTATAGAAAAGCACTACCACAACCTATGACCAATTCATTTCTTTTGTTGTGTTCCTGCCGCCAACATGTGCTTGAATTTCTTTAGCAGTTTTGAGCTCACTACTGCCTGTAGTCACCTGTCTTTTTCTTAGCCCCTCTGAAATTTCACAGAGACTTGTGGCCCTATTGGTCTCAGATTTGCTTTCTGAGTACTGTGTTAGATGCGTTTTTTCACTGTTCTACCTAAGTTATTCATTTAGTCACTGATCATTTGTTTGACAAGCACTTTACTGGGCTCCTTTCATACTGATTTTTGCTGTGTGCTGGGGATAGAGAAATGGTGAGACCCGATTCTTACCTTCCAGAACCCTGATTTATTACAGAAAGGTATCTTCAGTAAGGCTTCTGGTCACCTCATTTACAGAGGAGAAAACGTGTGCCAAGATGTGATGAGATTCATTCTAGGTTGCAGACCTGATAATGGATCTAACACATAAATTTAATTTAGTCTAATACTGTATGAGTTCTTAATATTGTTACTTATTCATAGTGAGTTTTGAGTAAGTGGAATTCCTGGAGGTTTGTGGTTGCTATTCTTGCAATTACTACTGAAACTCAATTGTTCTTTGTTTGTCTCTTTGACACCAAGAAAAGAAACATCACAGCAGAGTGAAAAGGGAAGAAGACATTTCTGGGTCACCTTGAAAAGACACCTGTTCCCTCTGATCCTCCCTTTTCTTCTTCACCTGGAGATGGGCATGTTCTAGTGGGTCAGAGCGGGAGATGGCTGCTTTCAGCTCTGTGATTCACCCAACAGCCCCTGTGTATCACGCCCGATAGGACAGGACTGGGTAGAGAGATGAGATCTAAGAAGTTATGTGTCATCTGATTTGATCTCTAGAATCCATTAATCTTTCAGAGAATGCCACACATTTCATTCATGATTCCATTAATGGGAGGAAGTAGAAAGAGCGAAGAGAGGAGCCAGGAAAATAGAGAGCAGAATCAAGTGTGTGGCCCAGCATACTGGGTACCTAAAGGAAGCTTTTCACTGAAAGCTGCCGTCCACCCAGGAGCTCTGGGTGCAATTTGGAACACTTAGACTAAACTCTAATCACTCATCTACTATACATTCCAGTTCTGTAATATCCAGAGCCCATCTGTCATTAGGCAGTATTAGAAGAGCCTAGTGATTTTTCCCTCCTTCCTCCTTTCCTTCCTTCCTTCCTTTCTTCCTTTCTTCCTTCCTTCCTTCCTTCCTTCCTTCCTTCCTTCCTTCCTTCCTTCCTTCCTTCCTTCCAGTAGGAGCTAGTATGTCTCCTGAATCCCGGCTGCTGTATTTGTTTTGCACTGAAGTGAGAATTGTTCTGGTGGAGAACGAGGCTGCTTTGCCTTCAGAAGGTGTGTAAGGGGAGAGAAAAATGTGCTTTGAGATCTGTGGTAGTTAGGAAGGCAAGTGGCTGTATGTCATGGAAACCTGAACAGTGTTTACAAACAGGGGCTGATCTTTCTCAAGTAATATGCATAGATGGCACTTAGGGCTGACAAACTGCTCGAGGAACTCATCAAGAACACAGGCTCTGGTCAACCTGTGCAAAAGCCAAACGCTTCTGTTACAAAGGTTCTGAATTGGCTGCTTTACTTCTAGTGTCATATCTGCAATTCTTGCAGGAGGAAGAAGGGAAAGGCAAAGAATAAAAGTAGTACAGTGAAGCTCTCTCTATCTTCTCTCTCTTTCTCTCTCTTTCTTTCTCTCTCTCTCTCTCTGAGAAGGTACTAAAAGTATCAACTTTTCTGGAAGTTCCACTCAGTACACTGCAAATTATATCTCACTGTCTGCAAGGGAGCCATGTGAACCCACCATCTGCAAGGGAACCTGAGGAGTTTAATATTTTTGAACAAGAGCGTTTATTGCTCTGAACAAAATCCAGGTCCTGACAGTAAGGAAGAAGGAAAGAGTGCATATGGAATAGGTGAGCGGCAGTGTCTGCCAACTTGCCTTTCCAGCAGGGCCCTGGCTTGTAGCTTTCCTGTCTTTGTAACCTTCTTAACTACCAGAGCATATAACCATATCCATAAAACCACAAATCTGACTTCAAAATCATACAAGTAACTCGGAGTTTGCTGAAGGTTTTTGAAGGAGGCCAAGGAGAAGTTACATTACACGGCAAAGCTCTCTAGAAACCCTCTTTTGATATCTCCCATTTTTTCTCCCAGTTCTTATCCCTTTTCTACGTCCCTGTTGTTTCCCTATCCTGCTCCTCTGTCTCAAGTTATGTTCAAGTCCAATTTCCCCTCTGCCTCTTCTTGAACTTGCCCCAGCCTGTGTCCTCCCAGCACTACAGGAGCTGGTGGTCCCCCACCCGGTGCTTAGCTATCATCCCTTCCAGAAGCTTTGACAAAGCCTGATTCTCCCAGGACTTTTGCCTCACTCATTTTACCTCCCCACACTGCCTCAGGTGGTCTGATGAGAAGTCCAGCGCCAAAGAGCTGGATCAGATGAATGTAATGAACACATAGCCAAGATGTCCCAGCTGCATTCCCTTTGAAGATACCATTCTCTAAATGCTCCTCATCCTGGAAGACTGATGGGAGCCCTCAAATACTGGTTAAAGTGCAGTGAACAGATCACAACATGGCCAAATTTAGCTCATAAAAAAATTCTCTTGGTTTCACACATTTGGTTCTCATCATGTTTATTCATCAAAGTGAGTTATTTGTTACCCTTTACAACTCTGGAAAGTTTACATAAAACCCAGATTTCAAGATGCTGTTTGAAAAAGCAGATCCTAGCTATTCTTCAGTCTGCTGCAGTTGCTACTGCTCTTTATAATTCCACGTAGTTTTTTTTTCACATGGCTCAGTACCCTTCCTGTGGCTTATAACTTGCCTGATACACGTATCTTAATTTCAGAACCTAACTGAAAATGATATTCAGAAGTTTCCGAAGCTCCGGGTTCCGTAAGTATTTCCTCTGATTCTGTGGGTAGCCAAGTGAACACAGATTAGAGTGGGAAAAGGTCCTGGGAAAGCCAGGTCAGTTGTATATTACCATTGGTTTGAAGTAGAAAATCAATAAGGAAGGATGAGAACCGGGGCAGTGTACGATAAAGAGAAGTTAAATGATGAATTACGAAAAGGAAGCAACAGATCCCACCCAGCTGGTGGGTTGGCTGCTCTACCCAAAGAGAAGCTCAACTCTGTTGCATTTTTGTTTCCTGTCTTCCCAGTGGGGTAGCTTGTGCCTGTGCAAACAGTACAAGTCAAGAGACCCGAGGCTTCACCATCATGCCATCATTGATTCAATGATGACCTGAAATTTCTGGACCTCCATTTCCAGCTCAGTAGAATGCGAATTGAATTTGCTGAAGGATGTCATTTCGTCTGCCAATACTGACTTCTTAGGGATGGCTGCCAGGGTGTTATGCTGAGAATAATCTTGAGGAGAAGAAACCATGATTAATTACTAATGTCTACTGTGGATATGGAAATGGGAAGTTAAAGTATGTAGATTGTGACATGTATTTCTCACTGTCTAGTAAGGCGTTACCTACTCAAATCCCTACAGAGCCAGGAAAGTGACACAAATATGTAAAATGGACAGGTTGAAAATGGATTTATCTTTCATTTAGTGATTTATCTTTCATTTTACTACCTTTGAAAAAACATGACTATGGAGAAATATTTCTACACTATATGAAAAACAGTATGATTATGATGGCTTTAAAAAAGTAACCAAAATAAAGCCTCACTATTGGTGAAACGAGAGGGAGCAAGGGGCTTGTGGCAGTCACGTGTCATGTGTTCTAGTCAAAGAGTACAGCAGGTACTTACTCCAGCCAGTGTGAATTCAGCTATCTCCAATCTTTGAATTTATCAAGAGTAACTAGAAATATGGGTTTTATGTGACATATCTGTTTTTAAGTGTTAGTTCAACTCTCTTTAAACATTGTGAAAGCCAAGTGAACATACTTATAAACCAAATTTACTTTGATGTTACCAGTTTGTTTTTAACATGCTGGGAATTGAACCCAGGGTCTCTTGGATGCCAGACAAGCACTCTACTACTGAGCTACATCTCCAGCCCCCTGGATTTTATTAGTTTGAAACATCTATTTTTGACATTTTCTGAGATCTCATCTCTTTTTCTAAGGGACTCAGGACTCATAATGAATAAAAAAAAAGGCCAAAAGAATAAGAAGTTGGAGTGTCTCATGAGTGGGGAGGAAAACCAGAGTAGCTTAAGTAAGAAAAGTATATTTAGAATGACTGTTAGGTTTCCCTTTCCCAGAAGGGTGAAGAAAAAGAGAGGAATAAGGACTTACTTTGGAGCTGCATATTTCCAGGGAGAATTGTTGTTGAAGATTGCTTGATCTTTCTAAGACTTTTCTCTAACCACTTTTGGACTTTTAAAATTTAAATTAAATTTAAAAATCAATTCTACAGAAGCACTAGTCTCTCTCTCTCTCTCTCTCTCACACACACACACACACACACAACACACACACGAGTACTAAAGTAGTCCCTCTTTATTTATGTTTTTCTTTCTGTAATTTCAGTTACCCATAGTCAACTGCATCTGAAAATATAGTAACAATAAGATATTTAGAGAGAGAGAAGGATCAGTCGATCATTCGTATAATTTTTATTATAGCATATTGTGATTATTGTTCTATTTTATTATTAGCTATTTTTATTAATCTCTACTGTGCCTAATTTATAAATTAAACTTCATTATAGGTATGTATATATAGCAAAAACATGAATAAAAACAAAGCCAAAGATGCATATAAGGCTCAGTATCACCCATGTTTTCAGACATCTACTGGCTATGTTGGAGTAACACACTGATAAATTTAGTGGCTCTGTGAACCAAACCCCATCTCTGAACACATGAGACTTTGGGGGAACACTTTAAATTGAACCATAACAGCCTTAGTTAAAAGAAAAACTATTCTCTTACATTGCAAATCTTGAAAACAAGATTCAAGACAATCAAACTGTTTCCAGGTAACTTAATTACATCCTCAAATGAAAGTATAAATTGTGATATATATATATATATATATCACAATTTATGCTTTATTACAATTTATATTATACATATGTATATATACCACACATATATATTACAATTTATATTATATATATGTATACACACACACACACACACACACACACACACACACACACACACATATATATATATACACATAGTAATGCAAGAACATTAATTATCCAACAAAGTAAAATGTACAGTGTTGAGAATATAATCAGAGAAGAACATCTATATTAAGCAGTAGGGAAACATGACCTATAATAAGGGGAAAATGACATATCAAAGTTGACCCATGAATGGCACAGATACTGGCATTAGCAGACAGGGTCAATATAACTGTGTTTCATATGTTCAAAAAATTAAATTGAGGCATAGGACCTGCAGACAGATGAAAACAGAGCTTCTTGAGATGCAAAAATATCTGAGAAGAGTATCTGATGAATAATGTCTGAGATTATAAACAAACTCTTTGGAACTGATGATAGATTCAACACTGCAGAAGGGAATGTTAGTACACATGAACACAGCAGTAGAAACTAATGACAATGAAACAGAGGGAAAGAATTATAACGAAACTATGAAAAAGAGCATCAGGAAACTGTGGGACAACTTCAAATAGCCTAAAATATGTATGAGTAAAGAACCCACCCAGGCACCGTGGTGCTTCATTACGTAATTCCAGCACTTTGGAAGAGTAAGGCAGGAGGAGCACCAGTTTGACCCCAACCTTGGCATCTTTGTGATTTAACAAGACCCAATCTCAAAATAAAACATTAAATAGGGCTGGGATGTAGCTTAGTGCAAAGGTCACTCCCCAGTGCTAAAAAAAAAAAAAAAAAAAAAAGACAGTTTCCGAAGTACAGTAAAAGAGTGTGCATATGAAGAAGGGAAAAATATACAGAAATAAACTACTTGGTGAAATTATGACTAAAATTTTTCCAATGTGAATAAAAACAAAGCCACAGATTCAGCAAAATTTAAACCCAAAAAACAGAAAGGAAACTACCCTCAGGCATATTTTAATCTTATTGCTCAAAACAACTGGTTAGAAAGAAATTATGCAGAAAAGAAGTCTTAAAGTAAGTCTGAGAAGACAAAGACACATGGCGTATAGAAGAACAAATATGGGGATGCTAACAGAGAGCTAGTCAGAAATAATGCAAGCAAAAAGACAGTGGGGCAATATTTTACAGTACTAAAAGAAAAAGATTGTCAGCCTAGAGTTTAATACCCCAAAATATCTTTCAAAACTGAAAATGAAATAATTATTTTTCAGACATACAAAATGTGAATAAATTCATCACCTATTCTGACTTGCCATACAATCATTTTTTTAAAGTTCTTAAGGCCAAAGGGAAACAATACCAGACATCAATCTGAATCTGCACAAAAGAATGAAGCTTGCTAGAAATGGCAACTATATTGGGGTCTATAATATACATACTTGGCTCTTGAGGGCATTTGAGTTGCATCTTCTGGACTCTATACAATCTTAGGACTTCATTTGAACTGCTACTGGGTACTGACTCTATGTCAGGCCTTGGTTAATGACTTAGTGATAAAGATGAAGGAAAAGATGCCCATCCTCAAGACACTTACACTCTAATGGGAGAATTGGACACAACCAAAGCAATTATACTACAAATACATATGCAGATACAGGTTGAATGGGAGTGGCATGACTGCTTCTCTGTAACATTCGGGGAAGATACCTGGGAAAATGAAGCTTAGCTAAATCTTGAAATATGCCAGGAGTGATCAGGTGAAGGGTGGACTGCAGAACATTTTAAAACAGGAAGCATATTACAGCGTCTCAAGGTGCCAGTATATTTGGGGGAATAAACCGTGTGTCAGAAAGGCTGTGAGATACACACAGGGAAGTGGAAAACAAAGAGTCTAGAGCAATGGTGGTGAATTTATGACATACATGCCACAGAAGGCTGTTTGTATCATTGAAAGCTCTAAAAGGCTGACTATCCCTGGCCTAGAATGACTGGTCATTACGTGTGGGTCACAATTTAGAAAGATTCTGTGAGCCATGGTAGGGGTCTAAGAGTGTTAGTGGGGTGTGTGGCACAAGGGAGAGGAATATTAAGGTAGACTTGTATCTTGAATCTGCTCCAGGAAGTATAAAAGATGACTTAGAGGAGGGCTCAGTGGGAGTTATGAGGTCAAGCAGCAAGTAGGAGTCATGGTCCCATTGAAGAGATAGGAGCTCTCCTAGGGCTGTGGCTATCAAGATGCAGGATTTAATCAGAGCAGTAGAGGAATGGAGATACAGGAAGGTCCTTTTCACCTTAAGGCTCACCTGAGCTAATATCTTTGAGCTATGTTTAAGTGCAAGGAGAAAGGAATGAAGGTGAGAAGTAGTCATGAGATAACATAAAAGGAAGAGTTGCAACACTTGTTGCTGGTGGGGCAGGGGCAGGGACAGGGGTATCTCTTTAGCTATTTGAAAAATGAAACAAAAATGTCTTGTGTCACAGTACTTCCCATTATGTTTGAATGTGTACTCCAGATAAGCCATGAGACCAGTCCATTTAACATGGAGTGTTAACCTGGAGGGTGACAGGGAGCACATCGAGAGAAGACACAGGATATCGTGACCCCTTTAGAAGAAACATAAAGCAAGTACTTGCTTCAGTCTCCTAATTAGCTAAATGACCTCAGTTTACTAGACAACAAAAATAAAGAATCATTTACATGGGTTATATATTTTAAAATACTACTTTAAGTATAAACAGGCAGACAGGAGAGCCTAATGAGAAATGCAGACCCTGGGGTCAGCCTACTTGAACCTAATTCTTCCACTGACGAGCTATAGAGTGTGGACAAGTTTACCCAGCTCCCTGGTTAGCTTCTTCATCTATAAACTAGGGATAATAGGAGAACCTACCTCAAAGAGCCAATGGGAAAATTGGAGTAAATAATATGCCCAGAATAAGTATTAGCTATTCTAGTATGCAAAGTCTTGACTTGTATAATTTCAAATTTTTATTAATTATTTGTTAGAGAGACAGAACAATGAATAGAATGATCTTAGGCCTTTAGGGTAAGAGCAATACAAATTTTAAATCTGACTTTGGCTCCTGCTAGCAGGACCTTGGGTAAGTGTACTTTGATGGTATGAGCCTCAGTTCCCTCATCTATGGAAGCAAAAACAACTCTCAAAGATTGGGGAATATTAAATGATCAAAATTTCCTGGCACTGCCTTGGAAGCAAAGCTGCTCACCACATGTTCATTCTGTTTCCTTGTATGCAGGTTGATATGTCTTGATTGTCATCTTAAAGGGCTATGGACAGAAGTTGTATTTATGTATAGTAAACCAAACCAAGATTACACTCCTTTATTTCCTTCCTCAATGCTTAAAAATTCAATATTAAATGCATTTTTGGAAGAAGGCAGATTCTGGTGAGGAAGATTATTCCCCCCAACACACACTTCTCTCTATTTCTGCAGATATAGGCACTGTCCCAAAACATCTTCAGTATTGTAGCACTGGCAGGTTCTTAAAGAAAACAGTGACGTACCTTTTTATAGAGCTGGGGTTAAGCGCCGTGGTATACCTGAGAATGGTTTGATTGGTAGAATACATGTTGAAAGTTTGCTGATGCCTGTTTGGAGTTTATTAAAGGAGAAAATGTTATAATTTCACATTAAAATTCACAGTGTACCTTAAGAAATAAGGAGAGGGTAGTACTTGGGTGGGTGGTGTAAGCAGCAGATAGGCATTAGACAGCCCTCTTGTTAATTCTCTCTGTACCTATCACCAAAAGTGAACTCAGGTTGGGGAAATCTGAGATCTCGCAAGAGAAGTAAGGCAGAACTTTATTTATCTCCAGGTAAAGCTGTGAGTCTCCTAATAGCAGTGATGGCTTCCTGTCTCATCTACCTAGTACTTCATTTTATATCTGAGACCGAGAAGACAGAGTAGAGGAAGGGGAGAAGGTGCCGAGGAGGGATTCAGAAGTGAAAAAGAACATTCTTATGTACCTGGAAGAATGAAACCAGGCTTCAACAAACAATTACAAGGCCTGTCTCCTCCATGCTCCCTCCCTCACCTCCTCACCTTCCACAATCTCTTTTATCCAGGGCACTGTCCCCCAAATGTCACTTGGTTGCCTCCCAAGCGAGTTCAGAAAACTTGCCTTGGTGGCTCAGCTCCGCAGTGGCATTGGTTGTGTGGTCTTTGACAAGCACTTGTCAGTGCCTCACCTTCTTTGGCAAAATGCGATTAATTGTATTTTTTTGACCTTCACATGTTGTAAGGCACAAGTGAAACACTGTGTGTAAAACTGTAGGCATAAAGGACCCGGAAAGAAGTGGGGACGCCATGCTGCCCTCGGTTATTACTTCCCGCTTGTGCATGGTGCTCCTCTGAGGCCTAAAATGATGACCAAAGGCCCTTCCTAAGTCACAAGACAGACATCTTGGCTCCTCTGTGTCTCTTACTTGACAAGAAAGAATTTGAAATGTTTGACTGCTGGCTCAAAGACACTGCTCTATTGAGTCTTTTAAGGGAGAAGATGTTGTTCCTTCAAGAAAGGATGAAGTGCAGAGCAGAGCGAAAGACTGAACAACTATGTAATTGCAGGAGGGAGGAATGAGGCTGAAGAGCTGGTCATCATACAGTGCCACTTTCCTGCCAAACCCTGACTTCCTGCCAGAGGTTCAGACCCCTTTCCTACTCCTCTGCAAATAAAGGGGAGCAGAGGGAACCACTGTCTACGGCTGCCTAGCCCCTCTGTTTCTTTCCCGCTTGTGCAGGTAGAGTGAGGCCTGGGTTTATGGAGCAGAAGAGGATGAGTAACCTTCAGTCCCTTACTGTCCCTGGGGCCTCTGGAGTTGGAATGCAACTTTTGCAAGCTTGCACACAGAGGTAGCAACCACCACCCCGCACTGCTGCCAGCCCTGCCACCCCACCAGCTGCTCTAGCCGTGGTCCTGCTGGTGGGAGGCATTCTCAGCAGCCTATCAAAGCAGGAGGACTCTGGGAGCCCAAACTTTGCTGCAAGCTGGACAGCGGGGCCCCATCCTGCTCTCAGCTCTCTGCAGCTCTTCTGTGGGGACTGCGGTTTGGCATTTCCTTCCTAGCCCAGTTAGAGCCCCGGCAGCCCCAGCCTGGCTGTTAGAGATACTGGTAACAAGTGCCACCGCAGAAAGCAGGAGGCCTTTTCAAGATCGAGAGCAGCACCGTGAGCCTGGCAGAGCTCAACGGAGCTCTGTGGGATGGGGGTGTGAATTGAGGCTCACCCCACCCACCTCAAGTTTTTGCTGAAATATCACCTCCTTCTTGAGCTCAGATTGTTTTAAATTACAATCTTATCGTATCCCTCGCTCCAGTTTCCCCTTTGCAGCCCTCTACCCCATAACCCACTCACTGCATGTGTGTATATGTGGTACATGCTGACTGTGGATTTTACTTCCGTAACTACTTCTTATTTTTTTTGTCTGCCTCTCTTTACAAGCCTTAAGCTCTTTTGTCTATTCTGTTTACTGATGCACCTGCAAAGCTCAGCAGGGTTCTTGGCATGAAGAAGGTCCATTGTTCAGTAAATTGGTGACCAAATGGAACTGGCTACTGCAGCCAGCACCATCAGAACAGTGCAAGGTGCAGGACCCTTCCAGGGCTTCCCCAGCCACCCCATAGGAGACCTTCGGCATACGCGTCAGCTTCTCTCAACTCCCCTTTAAAGGAATCAAGACCAATCATGCAGGCTTTGTGATGGTGTGGTCAGGAGTAAACCAGGAAGTAGCCCCCACTCCCGTAAAGAACCTCCTCCACTAGATGGTCACTAAAGTCTGAAATTCCAACAAGGACGTTATTGTGGAGGGTTACATATTACCCTCTCTCTTTCTCTGTCCTCTTAAGTCTTCTGTGTGTTGATCACATTTGTCTGTTCTGTCATTCCTGTGAGGTAGAAGGGTTCTGAACAGCAGTTACCTGGGAGGAATGAGGGAGTTGGAGTTTGGGAAGTGATGAAGGAGGCAAGGACTGCCTTTGCTAACTGAACCATCCTGCTAAGTAGAAAAGAACCATGGTAAGTAGAAAGAATGTAGGTGACAGGTGACTCTCATAGATGGACAGCGACAACAGTGTCCCCTCACAAGGAGCTTGCAGCATAAACAGAATTAACACAAGGGCTGGATATGTTGGGAGGATGTTGGCTTGGAAATTAGAGAGGCTGCCTTATGCACTGATGTGTGTGCTGGGGAGATAGGTGGTCCTCATCATTAACCTACTATATCCCTTCTTTTGTCTGGAGCATTGTCACCTTCCCTGGAGAAAGAACCACATCATCTCTGAGGTCACTTCCAGTCACATGAAATCTTAGAGAACACAGTACATTTACTAATGAGAATCCTCTGGGTCTCATCCATGGTGTTAAAGGAAGCTGTGGTCTCATGTCCTACGGGTTGGAGAATCTAAACAGATGGATCTAGAATGTAGGGCATGTTTTGATGGCAAAGCCCCAGTGTGTCCTGGAGCCTGGTGATTTGCTAATGCAGACATTGTAGTACTTGAGGACTGGATATATCTTCAAGGGTCTAGACCAAGACTGGCCTAAGAGAACTGATAAACAAGGAGTCCCTCCCTCTGCAGGTTATGCTCTTATTGAGAGTACTTGTCTAAGTTTCTGTGAGAATCCATCCATGTCACTAGGTAGAGACAGGGAGAGGAGAATGGACAGTGATAACAGGACAAAAACAATCTGTTACAAGTTATGCTAAGAAAAAATGCAATGGACAGTTGAGTCCTTTATGTCTAGGAAATGTTCTGAGGATGCCTGGAAGCAGCATCATCACAATGATTTTCAAACAAGAGTCACAGGACACAGTCCCAGGAGTAACAACCCGATCCACTAAACAGCTATACTTTGCAGATCTCAAAGCCCAGCATTTAAAAGCAGGTGGATCCAGGTGTGAGCAGATAAATCTTTTAGTGGGGGACATAGAATTAGACTTTGAAGAGTCAGATGCAGATAGCGGATAGCAGATAGCAGAGAAGATAGAGGGCTACTTGGGCAGGAGCAGGAGCAGGAGCCAGGGCAATGCAAGGTCTGGTACTGGAGAGTGAGATGGTGGGTTGTGGCAGGAAGTGAGGAAAACCTTCAGAGTTGAAGATATGAGACTGGCCAAAGTTGGCCCACTTACTCTGTGGTCACATGGACTAGGGAAACTCAAGACTTTACAGGAAGCCCAGGGCTGGTAAAATAAAATTTTGTCTTTTCATCTGTCTCTTTATCTTGTAGGATTCTCAGTAAGTTAAGTCAAGAAATCAACAAGAATGAAGAAAGGAGAAGTATTTTCGCACGCAAGTGAGTGGGGCAGCTCAGGGCTTGGTGTTGCTAAAGAAAACTCAAGAACTTTTGAACCTAAGTTGAACCTTAACACAAAGGCACAGAACTGGCTTTGTCTCACTGTTTGATCTGTGGTAGTCCCCGGAGTCCCAGGAGTCTTGAATATGGTTCCTGAGGAGGGGGAGGGGAACTCCTTTCTGCCCTGCCACCTGCCACAGGGTTTGGAACATTAGGGGAACTTCCCCAAGTGTGTCAGACAGTCATAAGCTACAAGTTGCATCACGAATGTGGATTTGGTGGTTTCCAGAATTTTGGGGGCAGTCTAGCTCTGCTTGCCAAGCAACAAGGGCACAAGCTGAGGCAGTAAGACATGGCCTCCATCAGGGACTCCTCTTGTGGAGCTGGATGGGGGCAAGAGAGAGATTTCTGTGCATCAGCATGCCATTAATATGGTTTTCTTTGCCTTTGCAGACCCCAAGCCCAGCGGTTTCCTGAAGAGACAGGTAAGGGTGTCAGGGTTGGAAGGCGATTACTTTAGGGGTGATAGATATGAGATTCTTCTGCATTCTGGTTCCTGAGGCTCCTAGGAGTTTGTGCAGGTGAACATTTGTCAGCCAATTTTTACTCATTTGATCCAAATGAAAGGAGGTAAAATGCCACTCTGCTCGACACCTGGATTTAGGTCCTTGTATATGTGGACTCTCCTACAGAGACACTGAAGAATGCTGGGAGCTCTGAGCCTACACTCAGCCTTTAACTGAGTACCTGAATTAAGCCATTCCCCTGCTCCTGAGGCTTTCAGAGTTTTCCACTGTTAACGTGGATGTAGTTGCTGATGTATAGAACCCAGTCCCCTCTAGTGCTGCTGAATCAGAAGTCCTAGGGACGGGACCCCAGATAACCAGGTATTTTGAAACACTCCTAGATGATTTTCATGCATAGGAAAGATTAAGAACCACTGTTGTGTTGAATAGTTTTATACTATTTTGTTATGTTTGATATTATCATGTGTGAAGGTATGGTCAACTATTTCAAAGAAAACAAGAGACATTATGGTAGCCATTGCTGATGTCCTTGTTATGAAGTCCTGTGTTGCTTGTATTGTTCTGTTCTGATTTGCTGTGTTTTGTTTTATTCTCTTTAAAATAAAAAAAATTAGAAAAGAACCACTGTTTCTCTCTAGTAGAATAGATTCCTCAGATAGAAATTCTATGACTAATAGTTAAGTTGCTAGCTTAGTGTGTTTTCTGTTGCTATAACAAAATACCTGAGGCTGAGCACTTTATAAATGAAGGAGGTTATTTAGCTCACAATCCTCAAGGACACACCACTGTGTTGGCAATAGCTTCTGTTGAGGGCTTTTAGCAGACAGCATCATGTGGTTAAAGCACATGGGAGAGTAGCAAAACATCCCATGTGGAAGTAACCAAAACAATTCACACTTGCAATTACTAATCCAATTCTGTGGAACCCAAATTATTCCCATAAGATCCAGTTGAGTCTTGAGAGATCTAACCTAGTATCTGGAGAAAGATGTTAATCCATTCATGAGAGTGGAGCTCTCACAACCTAATTATTTCAAAAGGTCTCCCCACTGCTTCTCATCATTACATTAGGAATCGAATTTCAACACAAGTTCTGGTGGGGCAAATCACATCCAAACAATAGCAGAATAGTTGCTGATCTCCAGGGGTGTGGAAAGCAGGATGAAGGTCTGGGATGGTGCATCAAATGGAAAAATTTCTTTACCTTTTCTCCAAGTAACAGCTTCTCTGAGAGCTGCTGATAGTGTTATTTGCTTCCACAGAAAACCATGAAGAGGACAATGGGGGCTGGTCATCCTTTGTGAGTATGGTGTAGGCTGTTCTTGCATCTTTACAGCAGTGTCCATAGTGGCTTTATAATAAGAGCTTGACTTCATGCTTAAGGAGCAAGGTCTCTAACAAGATGTTAGTGTACCCACCCAGGGCTAAGAGGATGTGCACTGCAAAGGACCGAATGATGACTATTTCAGTTTGGAAGCTATAAGGTTTCTGTCTTGGCTAGTCAACTCTGCCATTATAACACAAATGCAGCCACAGACACGGTGCAGAAAAGTGCTCTTGGCAGTGTACACATGAAGCTTCATTTATGAAAACAGAGAGTGGGCGGGACTTGGCCTCTAGGTTCTGGTTCGCTAACCACACCGTTGCTCAGTCAATCCAATAGCAGCTCCTTCTCCCAATGCCACACCATTTCCAAAATTTCTTTGCTACAAATATATGCTAAAGTAGCTTTTATTGTGGACTTAAATCTCTATTGGTGGCTTAGAGGGAAAATAACTTTAGTGGGAAGGAGTTTCACTCCAGTTGGTTTTTACATTTGAGGGTCATGGTGACCCCTGCAGTGTCTGATAGATTTTATATGTCTCCTCCCACAATACTGCATGCAGTTACTGCCCATGAAACTAGACCCACACTAAGAACTCTGTGTTAGGTGAAAGCTCAGTCTGTCCGTTTTACAAATGAAGCAACTGAGCCCACTGGAGAGTGTGCCTTATAGAGGACCATTTAGCTGATTAGAGGAGGACCCGGGGAACAGGCCACCTGGACCTCAGTCAAGTGGTCTTTTTACCCCTAGTGAGCTTATAAACCAGGCATAGAATGTCCCTTGTCATATTAGGGGTCTAGTAAATGCAAACATTTCATTTTTAAAAATTAGCAAAGTTTGTGCTTCCTGTCAGAACAAATGAATATAACAGATTATTTTGTACAAAAGACAAAAAAAGGCCAGAGTTTCAAAAAAATGTTTGTTTTTGCACAGAAGCTGTTTCTTGGCCACTGCTGGCCAGGATCCCTCCTGTGCTCAGCCTAAGGCTGGGCTTCTGTCTTCACCCTCTCTGTAAACCAAGGGTTTCTAATCACTGATGGAGAAAACTTGATGGTTCCATTGTGTATTTAGCTCTGCACAGGGAACTACAGGGACGTGTGCAGAGAGGACGAACCCAATAATGTGAGCATTCACAGAACGGGTAATGCATATGGCAGAATGTGATTGGCAATCAAACATACACATATATTTAAGAGCCAAATGGTATGGGGGGGGATCATAGTGTTAAAAACAGAAATTCTGTCATTGATGGAGGCTTAGGGGACTTGTGGAAAGTCAGAAGCAATGGGTGTCGATTACACAGACAGGGAAAGGAGACTGTCATCCCAAAAAGCAGGGACCAGAGGGAGGTCCCCCTTACATGGCTGTTAGTCATTGCTCCAAAATCCTGTTCTTTTTAGGGTTTGGTCCACCTGATTGAAAAATCCAGACAGGACAGGAAAATACCTTTTTCAGAGTTCAATAAGGGTACTTAATCTTCATCTTTCCTTGCTAGTTTTTAAAAACAATATTCCTCAAGATAAAACTGAACATGTGAATCTTTCAAGTGAGCAATTTAAAGAAACTCTTCTTTAGCTATCAAAGCTGTCAGGGTTTCTAAGGCATCAGTGCCTGCCTTTTCTTAAAAAGTTGCAGCTTGCTATTGCTTTGTTTCAGACTATCCTTGGTGTTAGAGTCTCTGGCATGTTTATTTGCCCATGTGACTTTGGCATGACAGCAATAAGTCACTCATCACTCGGTGGCTGATGTACCACCTCTGTGGGGAAAACATTGCAATGACTGGCCACTTTCATGAACTGCTTCAAAGACAGTCACCCATTACCTTGGCTTCCTGTTTCCTGAGACCCACAAAGATGTAGAAAATGAAATAGTGTAAAAAATCTAAATTTGAAAAGTCTTTTCCAAGTGTACATCTTCAAACTCAGTGCCAGATACCATGAATAATAAGCTGTTGTTTTTATACACTCAACTCTTAGCATAAAAAACAACACAACCATGGATCATTTCCCTCAGAGCCATCTTAATCTGCTTTCCCATGACCGGGCTTTGGTTATCTGTGTTCCTCCAGTAACTGAGCCTTAGGTGTTTCCATCGGTTATAATGAGAGGGAATTTTTTGAGCACAGACACACTAAGAACGGAAATAGCAACTAACAGCTGAGTATGCTGGCACACACATGTCATCCCAGCACTGAAGAGGCTGAGGTAGGAGGATTGCTGCAAGTTTGAGGCCAGTCTGAGCTACATTGTGAGTTCAAGGCCACTCTGAGCTACATGGGAAGACTCTGTCTCAAAAACAAACAGCAGCAACAAAAAAATAGCAACTAACTACTTTTGCACAAATGCTCCAGATAGTTTTTTCAGTTTTTATTTTTCTATTAGTACAGTACATGTTTGCAGTATATAATGATGACATTCTTTGTGGAGAGTTGATGTGTGTACACAACACATCTTAATTCTTTTCCCATCCCTTTCCATGTTCCCCATCCATCTCTTGGTCCCTTTTCTTTTTGCAAAAATCTATCTCCCTGTTTCCTGTTATCTACTTTTATTTTGCTCTTTGAATGTATTTGGGTTTTTTCATGTAATACAAACCATGTGATTTTTAAGCTTTGATGTGTAGTTTATTTCACATAACATTATGGCTCCAAGGTGCATTCATTTTCTACAAATGACTCAAGTTTATCTTTATGGTGGAGCAGCACTCCACCATAGTGTCTAAATATGGCATTTCTTTATCCATTCATCTGTTGATGGACATATAGGCTGTTTCCAAGATTTAGCTATTAGGAGTTGTGCTGCTATAAACATGGGATTGCGTGTGTCATTAAATAGGGTGTCATTAACTCTTCGGGGACAATGTCTAGAAATGGAATACCTGGGTTGAATGGAATTTCTAGTTTTAGTTTTTTGGGAACCTCCACACATATTTCTATTTATTCTTCCTCTTGATGATGCCTGAAGTAAAAAAGAGTTCATGCAAGAGAAATCTCCTTTCTCTATCCCCACTCCAGCATCATCCTGCTTTGTTCTTTTCTCCATTGTACATAAAGTAGGGGAAAACTCAACTGCTTAATAGTCAGAGACCTGGGCCAAGATCCCGAGTCCATGACTTGCTGGCCTTGTGACGTTGCATTCCCCAAAGTCAATTCTTTAACTGTGCTGTTGGAGTCACCATGCTTGGGCTGCCAGTCCCCAGGGCTGTGCCACTGTGAGACACACAGAAAACACACACACACACACACACACACACACACACACACACACACACACAGCATGGAGTACTCTGCTGCTTCTACAGGCTGTGCCGTTCCTATACTATGTTGACAGGAAGAAGATGACTATGAAAGCCCCAATGACGATCCAGAGGAGGAGGACGATGGTGACTATGAGTCCCCCAATGAGGAGGAAGAGGTGCCTGCGGAAGATGATGCTGATTATGAGCCGCCACCCTCCAATGACGAGGAGGCTCTGCAGAACTCCATCCTGCCTGCCAAGCCTTTCCCCAACACCAACTCCATGTACATTGGTAAGGGCTGCTCCCTGGCCTTCCAGCCCTGGCAGCTCCAAGCCTAGCTCAGCACTGGAGTGTGAGGGGCTGATGCTTGGTGCTGAAGTCTGGGCACTGATACCATCTCAGCTTCTTAACAGTTATGTGGCTTTGGACAAGTGACTCTGCCTCTTTGGGCTTCAATTTACTTGTTGGTGAAATAAGGTAACGATAATACACAGTGCATAGGGTTGCTTTGAGCATTATTAAATCATTGCCTGCTGTGGCTAGTATCAGTACTGAACCCCCACAGAAACGTGTTTTATGGTTGTAACTTATTTGCTGGGTCACTCAGGTATTCCAGAGTGTTTTTCTGTTCCTTCTCACCTTTGGACTAAACCATTATTATGTGGCACTGCCACCTACAGACTGTCAGAATAAAAATAAAGGTGCTGAATGCAACTTTAAAACATTTAGATAGGCTTTAAGATTTTCATCATCTGTTTGTTTCAGTCAACCCATTTCTGTCATTGATTGACTCATTCATTCATTCATTCATTCAGTAAAATTGGCAGATTTCCTATTATGACACAAACACCATTACAAGTAGTGGAATCCTCAGGAAAGAAAATACAGCCTTTGCCTGGTAGGGCTTATATCCTAACAGTTGTGATGACAGAAAACACACACACACACACACACACACACACACACCCCCTACATACTATAGCATCAGGGAGTCAGCTCAATGGCTGATTTTCAATAACACACACATACACACACACACACAGGACAAAAACAAAACTCTGATACATTTAATCCTTTATAAATTGTTAAATGCTTTGCAATTTTAAAGCTTTTTCCTAAACCCTATTCTAAGATCTCATTTTTTTAAGCATCCTGTGTGATACAGGTCACAATGATCAAGTCTGCTTCATACTTAGGGGACCTGAGATCCAGAGATGTGGAAAACTAAGTTCTTGAGCATCTCATGTGTGTCAGTTACAAAGACACAGGGCAATCAACGTAGTCCTAGGTATAAAAGAGTCATAGTCCAGTGGGTGAGGGAAAATCAGATAAATGGGTCACACATTATTTCATTAAAGCATGACATATAATTAGGAAACTAGTGTAGGAGATGGCTTGTTTCCTTTATCATATGATTATTAAGTTGATATTAAAAATATTAAATATTTAAGCATTGGCTAAATGAGGGGAGACTTGGAGAAGGAAGAGCATTCAAAGCTGAAGTGGCTATGACAAAAGCCCTGAGGTCTGGAGCAACTTGATGTATTAAAGAGACTGAAAGATGGCCAGTGCAGGTCAGAGAATGACAGCAGGCTTGCCCTCACTTTGAGCCGTCTCTCTGGAAGAGTCAGTTCTCTCCAGGACCTACGTAAGGTCCCCCATAGGACACCCATGCAAGAAGGCCCTGGTTCCTTTGCCTCTCATGCTTCCCAATCCTGTCCTTCCCCACTGAAAGGATAAGAAGCTGCCAGTCTGTGAAACTGCCCTAAGGGATACGTATGTGATGGTCAGAGTATGTGCAGTGTTTCTGTGCAAGGCAAAACCATTGAAGACTATTTGGCTTAACAGAGTTGGTGACCAGCTCCTTCCTGTAAGGGAAGAGATGAGTAAAATAGGAAATGGGAGGGAGGAGACAGCCTAGAGCGTTTGTGAGGGTATGTGGGGAAGGATGGGGACACAGAACAGGATCCCCATGAGTGGTAACAGCCAACTTAACCCTGAACAGGCAGCCGGCTATGCTGTGTAAGTGTGTGTGTGCATAGGTGTGCATGTATGTTGGGGGATATGTGTGTCTGTGCAGACATATATATGCATACATGTGCATGTGTCTGTGTGTGCATGCATGTGTACACACATGTGCACTTGCATGTTTGTGCATGCAGAAGTATGTGAACATTTACTTTTTCACAATTTTTTCCTGGAAACACTCCCTTCCAGGATGAACTAATTCCTAAGAGATCTTTTTTCATTGATAACATCTCTGATGAGAGAGGAAATAAGATGAGAGTTGCGCATATGTACACAGAGAGTAAAACATACTCGGACAGAACAAGGGACAGGCAGGGGACCAAGCATCTCTCACTTCTGTGGGAGCTAGGCTGGGTTTTATGGCTGGGGTGGGTGGCAGTCAAGAGGGTGGGGCTCAAGTGTCCTTGGTGCCCTGAGTCGCCCAGTGTCGAGGATAGCAGCTGTTCCCAGAGACCCCTGAGTTTGCCTGGTGCTCACCCTGGCTTCCCATTTCTCTAATTTCCGTATTCTTGTGTTTTTGCAGACCGGCCTCCTGCCGGAAAACACCCCCAGCAGCCTCCTGTACCACCGCAGAGACCAATGGCTGCCCTTCCTCCACTGCCCACTGGCCGGAATCACTCGGTAAGTCTCCTCCCCTTCCTTATGGGGCTTTGCGTCCACTCTGATTATTTCTTCTGCTAGACAGAAAATAAAATTATAAACGTCTTTAATTCTTACTTTTTAAGAAAAGATTGAGTCTAGACTGGGAAAATGCATATCTGAGGACTCAGTGTTTCTGTTTTGGACTTGAAATGCTAGTAGTTTTTACTCACATAATGCTTATTGGCATTTTCTCTGTATCATAAACAATACAGACTACTTGTATAATAAAAAGTCCCCTTCCAGTATTCCTTGTGCTATGATTTCCCACTATTTGCAACAGGCAAAAACTGTGAAATGATCTCTAAGAGAAGTAAATTAAGGCCCTGGCTTTTAGGTGTTGCTTGGGTCCTGAGCCTTCCGCTCTCTCTTGCAAAAGGACTTGCGCCACCTTCTGTCTAGAACTTGAAATTCCAGGTACAAACGCCTTCCGTTTACAAGATTTGAGATACAGTCCGCAGGGAAAGAAGAGGCAGTAGATCCCTTTTTCCCTTCCCTCAAGCATACAGTCCAGCACCTGTGCTTCTAATACATTTTCAGAGTGACACAGAAGCTTAAACTAAGGAGTTGATAACTAGAGATGTATTCTCTTCATAAGTGACCTGAACATTTTAAAAATTTAATTTAGTTTAATTTAACTAATTTTATTTTGTTTGAGTTTTGAGACAAGGTTTTCCTATATAGTCCAGGCTGGCCTCAAACTCACTATGTTCTCCAGGCTGCCTGAATCTCAAAGCGACCCTCCTGCTTTTGCCTCTAGAGTACTGGGATTACAAGCATACACCTGGCAGTGACCTGAACATTTTAATAACTGTAACAAATGCCAAAGTGTCAAGGCTAGAAGGAAAGAGATGATATATTTTTCCCCAAAGCTCAAAATTCAGACTGCACCACACTGGGGACCTTCCATCTGAAATAGATGGCTCACTGCTACTGGGCAGCAATATTGAATGGGTGTTCCTAGAGCCACATTTATCTACAATTTTTTTTGTTTGTTTGTTTTGGAACCTCAAGACCTTCACCTCCATTCCTGAGATGCAGAACTGATTCAATGAGCAGATAATGATCGGGCACCTACTGGCAGCCAGGCAGTGTTCTGGGTGCTGGGAATGTGAAAGACAGATAAAAAATAAAGTCCTTGCTTTAATGAAGAGTTGATTGGGCCAGAGGGAGACTGACAATAAGAAATGATCTGAGTAGTTATGTGTGGGTAAGGAGACAGAAAACCAGGGAATGTGATGGTAGATAGAGAGGTGACAAGGGGCTGGAACAGAATAAGACATCTGGAGGAAGAGCTGGGAGAGGAACATTCAAGTTGGGCAGAAGAAGCACAAGCACAGAGATACCCAAGAGGGCATGAGGTTGAGATTTTCCAAAACTCTCCAAAATACCTATATGGCGGGGTCCAGTGAGCCTGAAGAGAAAGACACGGAATTAGACTGGAAAGGTGGACGGGCACCAACTCAGACAGGATGCTGCAGGTCGTGGTAAATTTACAGTTTGTTTCTAATAATCAGAACCAGTGGAGGGCTTGGCAGGGACTGTTGTACTAGAGAAAACCCACTTTGTGAGTGAGGGAGAAATGGCAAGCTCAGATAGGAGGCCACCACACAGCTCTGCTGAGAAATGCAGATGGCCGTGTGCTGGTGGTGCATGAAGGTGGAGGAAAGTGAGCAGACTCACACACATTTGATAAGATAAAGCTACTAGACCTCACTGATGCACTGGAAATGCTTCCTAACACTTGGATATTTTTCTGTGCAGCCACTGCCCCCACCCCAGCCCAATCAAGAAGAGACCAGCAGAAGTCGAAACAACAAACCAGCAAAGCGTAAGCATGAGACTGCTCACCATGCCACTCCTACCCTTCCCCTGCCACTGGCTTTCTTCTCCTGATTGACTGCAGCCTTTTCCCTTCCAGTGCCTCCTCCATCTATAGACAGAAGCACAAAACCTCCCCTAGATCGTTCTTTAGCCCCGCTGGACAGGGAGCCCTTCACAACAGGTATGTGTTATATTTGATTCATAATAATAATGGCTCACACTTGCAGAGGGTTTACTATGTGCTTTTATTATACACAATCTCATTTAACTAGCTCCAAAGTATGAGGAAGTGGAGGTGATGAGAATCAGCCTGATTTTACAGATGGAAACTGAGGCTAGAAGAAGTAACTTCCCAAGATCACTCAGCTACCAAGTGATTGGAGTAGAGACCTGAACCCAGATCAGCCTGATCGCAGAGCTTCTGCTTTGGGGCCAGGGCTGCCTCCCCATGAGTGTGACTTCTGTGCACACATCTCACTATCTTTCAGCCAAGACATAACAGGAGGTATCATGGTGCAAAGAGAGGAAATGAGCTAAGAGATAAGAGGTCTGGGAGAGTTGTCGGTCCTTGGCAGGTAATTTACAGAACCATGACCCACAGGAGCGGATCTTTATTCAGGGCACAATCCCCTTATTTGTAAGGTAGGTGTTCTGAAATGCTTCATGAAACTCTGAGGTATATCTAAATGTTAAAGCTGTTTTTATTGATGTGTGGGTTTGACTAGATATGGGGCGCACTAGTCTTCTCCCTCCACAGTTTACACAGACTATTTGGACTCCGGCTGCTTCCACATGGACCCGTGTTCAATTCAGTTCTAAAACAGCTGCCACTTATGGAACACCTACTATGGAACAAGTGTTTTACTTGCCCCCAAAACTTTATCTAGATTTTTCTCCAATCCTTCTGCCAACCCAACAATGGGATGTATTTTTATCCCCACCTCTCAGATGATGAAACTGATGATCAGAGAGGCTGAGTGATTTGCCCAGTCTTGAATAAATAGTTGCAAAAGTTGAACCCAGATCTTTCTGACTTCAAAAGGAATGTTTTTTTTCTACAATATCATCCTACAGTTGAGGATCTCAGGTTTTAATGTGCTGTACATTAGGTGGGTTTGAGGAAGGAGCCTTGAAACCGAATGAATAAAGAATCCAGAATTGCAGCTCCCTCTCTGCAATTCCTTAGCTGTACTCAGCATGGTGTTTAACCCTTTGTGGTCCCCATCTCCTCCTCTGTTAGCAAAATGACTCAGGTTTTGGATTGGAAGCTGCTACTTGCAACTGTTTGCCTGAACTACATCACAGCTCTGTGTGGGTGTCTGTTTGGGTGTAGCATGGTCCCCTGCAGAAAGCTGTACAAGTTCCGTGGAAATGAAGATGGAGTTGACTTCAGACTCTAACCCTGTTCACTGCCATGAGTCAGGGCATCAGGCATGTGGAATACTGATGCCAAAGCCTTCACAATCTTCTCCTGACATACAAGTTATTTTTTAAATTTTTTTTTATTTAAAAATCCTTTTATAAACATACTTTCCTGAAAATACATCTTGACCCTAGAATCACTACCTTGTTCAAGATGTTTTGGAAGAAATCCTCTGATGATGCTTAGATTGTTAACATGAGACTCCTGTTATGCTCAGAGAATATGAGTAAATCAGATTTTTAAAAATCTATGCATGTTTGATGATATAAATGTAAGTTTTAAGGTACTCCTTTAAAGTAAGCATTCCAAAAAAAATAATAAAATAAGCATTCTGCCCTAAGCTAAACTTTGTATATAATAAACATCTTTCATGCCATCAAAATGTACTTCGATTAGCCAGTGAGCTCTTCACAGTGGACAGTGTTCTTAGGACCTTCCATGAGCCTAATATGTTCTACAGAATAAATTGTATTGAGAAAATGCATCAATAGGCAGATGGTATGACCACTCACCTTAGGGTGTTAACTGTGCTTTAATCTGGGAGAGAGGGAAAGAAAGAGGATATAACTAACATCTTTCAGTACCTACTCATTGCATTCATGACCTTCCATACAAGTTATTATGTGACCCTTAGAGCAAACCGATGCCGATTTCACCTCTCCTTACCCATTTTACAGATGAGGAAATTGTGACTCAAATGCCTAATTGAGCTAGGTGTAGTGGTGCATGCTTGCAGATTCCTAGGAACTAGGAATCCTGCCTTAACTAGGAAGGTTAAGGCAGGAGAACTGCTGTGAGTTCGAGCTAGATTGGGCTACATGAGCTCAAGGTCAGCTTGAACTCCATAATGAGACCCTATCTCAAAAATCAACAGCTGTTGAATTTGAGCATTGTTCAGCATCATATTGTTGGATCTAATTAGTGATACTTTCATTACATGGCAGGCAAGGACATACTTCTTTTATGGGACTTCAACTGGAATAAAAATTAAATTACTTCGATAACTTGACCATGCAGAATTCAGGGAGGCTGAATGTCATCTTCAAATAAAAGAAGCAAACAAACAAAACCCACCACCAATGACAAAAATGGGTTGTTTGCAGCACATCAGGAGAGTATCCTAAAAGCCACTCCCCTAGGTTAAAAATGTTTCAGAAACTAACTGGAGTATTTCACATAAGGTCAACTGTACCACAGGGTTGGAGGAAAATTAACCCCTCTATTGCACATGAGTTTATTTCAGATTTGCACATAAAATTTAGGCCACGAAATGAGCACGTTTTCCAATAAAAGAGACACAGAATCCCAAGAATACATAAATCTTTTGATTATCGTTTATTTTAGGTAAAATGTTGAAAAGTATGGAACCCATAATGCAATACTGTAAGGTTTGTATGTACACAGAGTGATGTGACCTTGAGCAAGCCACTTAATATTTTTGAGCCTATAAAAGTAGGTGCTTTGGAAGGGGCCCTTGGCAATCCAAAAATCTGTGATTCTCCAGTGCTTGCATTCAATCAGCCCCCTTCTTCTCAAAGTACTCTGGCTCACGGTTTCATCTAACTTAGATTTTATACCTCATACCTATCATACCCTCAATTTAAGGGCCTATTGTCTGTTGTTTACAGGAAAGAAACCAACATTTTCTGACAAGGTAAGCTGTTTTTCTGGTTAATTTTGGTTCTGGCTTTGGGGTTTTTACAACTTGTCCTTACTCTTCAGGAAGTGTTTGGCCACTCATATGTGTTTTCTTCTGCCTTGCAGCCCTTGGCTCCAGTGGCGAGGTAAGATGCTGTGTTGTATCTACGGGAGGCTAAAAGGCATCTGCAGTAGAACTGTGCTCAGGCAGTTGAACTTGCTTCTTACATACCCTTCCTCTGAACTCAGCAGGACTCCCGGGGACCATTTACCCAAGACACAAAAACCTCCTTTACCGCCAGCCACGGAGAGACATGAAAGAAGCAGCCCCCTGTCAGGGAAGAAGCCACCTGTACCAAAGTAACTATTTTGTATTGTTTGAATTTGTCCTTCAAACAGAGTGGATGAAACGGGGAATTTGTTCTATGTCAATTCTACAGGGACACAGAGAATCACACACTCTCAGGCAGGAAGAGGCCCTTTTTGCTGCAGTGGTTTAAGTGGTACCTCAGATTGAATGTCAAGTACAAGGTTCTCTTTGAAGAGGGAACTCTAGCTGAGAAATGAGCAAAGAAATATGTAATCGGGTATATGGGACCACTGCTATCTGTGGAGAGCTGTTCTTCAATCAGTCCGTCAGTGCTGGGTTTTTCCTACCCAGAAAGAGCAAAGCCTTCACAGGGCACAGGAACTGAACTTACCACTATGTTTCTCCGTATGGGTAGCAGAGAAGAAAAAACTGGGGAAGGCTTTCAGGTCAACATACTGTTCAATCACTTTCCATAACTGCCGAATCCTGAGGTCTGCTCTAATATTACTAACTTTGTTGTGAAGTCATTTGGGTCCTATTTACCAAACGGCACAAATGTACCTGGTGTCTGGGCCAACTCCACTGTTCAGGAAGGATACAATCATGCTTCTGTTTATTTTTTCTAAGCAATTGAAATTTGTCATGATTGCCTTGCTTGACCAGTGAGAGGATTAAATCAGGACTAGGGGCTAGGGTGTGCAAAAAAAAAAAAAAAAAAAAAAAAAAAAAAAAAAAACCTCTCCAAAAACAAAAACAACCCTCAGTAATGGAGTAATAATATTTTACAGCATTATTTTAAAAAACCAAAACCAAAATTTTAAAGCATTATTTTTAAAAACAAAAATGCAAACAATTATAATGACCGAAATGTCAAATTTTTCAGTAAACACAGGATGAGCTGGTGTGAAACATCTGACACCTTAGAGATGTTTCAATAAATTGTCCGCTTCTTTCCTCTCTCTAAAAGCATGATGTGGCCCAGGTGGTACAGATGTCTGCTGCAGCACTCAGACAGCTGTCACCAAATCTGTTTGACTGGCTCTTTCATCTGAGCCAACTCTACCAAGTGCCTTCTGGAAAAGTCCCAAAGCAGTAACACTTTCCAACTGTGTGCTCATTCCTTCAAAGGTGGACCCTGTGATGGCTGCTTTGAAACACTAACAAAGAAGAGTATTACCTAAAATGTTTTCATTTGCTTGCAGAAACAGCCACTCTGTGAAATCTAATAGCTGCAAGAGTTAGACTGCTGACTACACACATATACAAATATATATATATATATATATATATATATATATATATATATATTTCATTAGTTATACAGAACAAAGCTTTGCCTAGCTCAGCTTGCAGTGGTGACAGAACATTCAGTAACCAAATCTCCCTTCCACCCGCTCTCCTCTGGCTTTCTGCTGGGATTCGCAACTTCCCCTTTAGCCACAGCTCAGAGGGTTTGACTTTCTTTTATGAGATTTAGGAAATTATATTTCGAGGCTGGGTCTTTGAAACTCTTGATGCTTACTTCTTTTTCTTTGCCCTACTTTATTTCAGGCATGGATGGGGAGTAGACAGAAGAGATAATGTAAGTACAAAATGTTATTATGTAAGTGTCTGGGCTAGGGAGAACCAGGGTAGGCTCTGTGAGGTTTGGACTACAGCGTATCTCCCTTGGACTGCACATGATGGGCTCTTGAATAGAGGTCCTCTGTCTTTGGGGTCTTGGTCTTTCCTGAAGCCCATTGTGCTGTACTGGTCAGCTCTCAGGGAGGCTGTGTTAATTGGAGCCCTGTTACCCTATTAGCAAAGTGCAGGGACAGAAAATGGAAGATGTCATAAAGCAAGGGATGCCTAAGAGTCTGTGTGTTACGCAAAGTTTCCAAAGTCTCCATTTTCTTTTTGAATATCTCCATGACCCGAAAAAGAAGGGAAATAGCATTATCAAGTGCTCCTGTAGAGTGACCAACTATGTGCTGGGGCTTTCTTGGTGCTGATTAGCATTTAAAGCCCCACACCCAGAAGCTTCTTCAGTCTCAGGCAAACCAGGGAAGTTGATCATCCCCGGCTTTATTTGTATTTTCTTTACATGTAGTGAACTAGGCAGACTCACCCTTTCTCTATAAATGAGTGGAAATGGCTCAGAAAGGGTAAGATAATTATCACAATTTGCTCAGGAAACAACCAGGATTTGAACTCAGAGAGATCTGAGTTTCTCCACACTTGAAGTGTTCTGAAGATTCCTGCCCTTGATCAAATGCTCAGCTAGCAATGGCTGCTGCTTTCATAGCTCTGTGCTAGATGCTGTGTTTGTTCAAATGGAGCGCTATGCTATTATTGTCCCAGGCTCCCCCTCACCCATGCTACACAGCACACAATCATAGGATGACCTGTGGAATGGGAAGAAAGTCATGCATGTGGGTCAAGGAGCCAACAGTAACTTCTTAAGGGAGGTGAGATTTATGGTGGCTATTGAATGATGGGGAGAACACGGAATAGAGTCACCACAGAAGGAGACCTGGGTGCACTGAAGAATAGTAGCTGGCATGGAAGGAGACAGAGTCACAGTGGAGGTAGGGAAATAAGGGTAATATCATATTCTTGAGGTTTCCAGTTTCTGGAAAGATTGGTTTTTAGGAGTTGTGTACTCTTGAACTAGAAGGGAATCATTGTAACAGTGTTAAAAAGTCATGCCGGTGGGAGATTGTGAGCCTATGTGTGTTTATTTATGTAACTCTTTGTTGGGGGCTCTGAGTTGCCCCTTTGAGATGAGTGATTCTGTCATTCTCCTCGCTTTGTGTCAATGCATTGCAGGACCAGTGTTAGCAAACTTAAAGAGCACTTAACATAAGCCAGGCGCATGCAATTACTAATTTAATCCTCACATTAACAATTTGAGAAAAGTGTTCCTTCATTACCACTGATGTGGCCTAAAAAACATGTTCAAGTTGGCCTTTTGGTCTACTAGTCAACGGTAAAAATCAATCAGTGTCTCTGAATATCATTTTTTATCTGCGGAGGGAAAATTGACCTTCCTTTATCGAGTTCAAAAGGTGCCCTGAATGTAAAAATGGTGAGGGCTGCAGATGCACTTTATAAACCACACTATACATAAGTAAGGGCATACAGATTTTAACAATTATGAGTATCGCTCAGAAGAGACAAAAAGAAGGCTGAGCTTTGGGCCAGATAGATTTGGGACTGAATCCATTTTCTGAAACCACTGGCAAGTAAGGAATACTTCCTGAGCCTCCCGTTTCCATTTGTAAGATAAAGACATTACCATCTCAAAGGGTTGCCAAGAAAAGTGAATAAAATATTGAATGTGACTCTTTTAGGTACATCATAGATACTGTAAATATTATTGTATCTTTGAATCCTGTTAGAAACTTCAGAACCTATTTCAATATAACTGTATGAGGAAATCTCAGATTGGTGTGCCTTTAGATGATTATTTATATTAAAAAATCATAGACCATTTAGCAAATCCTACTCTTCTCTACAATGTATTTATTATGGAAGCCATAATTGCTAACAAAAGAGTCAAGCACATTTCTATGATAGATAAATATAGTTATCCATTTAGGGATTGTGTTTTGATCATATGTTAATATCTTTTTCCCCCCTTTTCAGGACGAAGATGATGGTATGTTCAAAAAAGATTTCCTACAATTTGTATCTTATTTTCTCATTTTTTTCTGCTTGGGCATTCAGATAACATTATGTAGTATGGAAAATTTCCAAAGTCAATTATGATTATTAAATTAATATTAAGTAGACATATGTTAATTGGTATATTTCACAGCTATAGTAAAATGGAGTTATTTTTATTGGGTTGCCAAAGTGAAATGTTAATTTCATGTGTAACAGTGCAAATCCTCTAGTTGTACAGTAAAAATTAAATTTGAGTATATGATTTGACAGAAAAATTTCTAATATTTATACCCTCTGGAACATGTGAGTAAAGAATCAGTAAGCATGGGTGAATGAGATTGCATAAAATTTTAGCTTTCATAAATGAAACAAAACTTGTGAATCATTTTAGAAATTTATAAGGATTCCAGTTGACCATTTTCTGCCAAGATAGCATTTCAAAGATGAAAAATAAAATAAAATAAACATGTGCTATATAAGGTAGCGTTTTTGTAAATGTATTCTAAGGTGGTAAATCATTCAGAAGAACTTTGGGGTGGGGGTTCCATCCTATGACTTTCTAAGTACATCTGATCTTTTGGGTTTTTATATCTCCTTTATTTTACATCAACTGTTTTTTTAACTGCAGAGCAGTTCTAGAATGTTTCTAGTGGATCCTGACAGTCTCTTAACTGTTTCTTTCTCCCACAGTGCATCAAAGACCTTTGCCCCAGCCAGCACTAGTTTCTATGAGCTCCAATACTTTTCCTTCAAGATATACTAAGCCAAACTCCAAGCACTCCTTCCCACCATCACACATGCCTGGGACTTTCTCAGAAAGGTTTGTGGATATGGTAATTAAATCCTAACTTGACATAATGTCTAAGTCCACCAGACATTGAGGTAATGCCATATGGCTTGAGAAAGAAAGAAAAGAGTCAGCAAGTAAGAGTGTCTGAACATTGGGGGTCTAAAAATACAAAATCAAGCTGAGTATCAAGAAGGACATGCTAAGCTACTGCTGTCCTCCCTGGGTTTGTGCTTGTATGGATGGAATGGACACTTTGGCAGAAGACAGGGGATGTTTTCACATTCTCAGTTTAGTTGAACAAATAAACCAACAGAAAATATCAAGAAATCCAGCTAATTTAAGTACTTGAAGTTCCTCCTACATCTTGGATGGGGAGATTAAGAAATGTGTCTTGCACGTAGCAGATGCTAAAAGTTCACTGCACAGGCTTTGTCTGCAGTAAGCCCACTTTCTCAGTATCAGCAGCATTTCTCAGGCTTACAAGAAGATTGTCCAGAGGCTGAGACATGAGCAAGAGAAAGACCTGAATTAGTCCTCCCCAAACAAGCCAGTGGGTTGCTTCATGATGTACCCACAATGTACCTGTAATATTCAAAATGGAAATGACAAGTCCTCATCCTACACACTTGAGAAAACTTAACCACCAGCAAGTTATGCCCACTTTGCCAAATGTCTAGAAAGATTCTCAAAAGTTTTCATTTTTCCTGGGTTCCCCTTGTCTTTACCTTGTTGCTTCTTCTAATTCTTCCAGCTGTTTTTTTCTCTATTTGCCATGTCTGTCATTTTTCTCACCCTGCTTCACCTGACATTGGCCCCAATCCATCCTTTATTCTTGAAAATTATCACCCATGTGAGTTGCTGTGTTGAGCAGGGGTTTACCGACAGCATGGGCTAATGGGTGTGTTACCACTCAGCATGGAGGGAACAGGTAGCATTTCGGGGCTCCCCTGACTCTCCTTCCCCATCCCAGTTCCGGTAAACACTGTCCCTGCCTGATGCAGCAACAGTTTTTGCTCACTTCCTTTCCCACGTGCCTTACTGAAGCCATCTCAGTATAAGAAGTAAGAAGCACCTTCAATCTGGATTTTTAAACCAATGCTCCAGTCTGGCCTCATGACCTAAACCCAACTTAAAATCCATTCTTTTTCTGTCTCCACAGTAACAGTAGTTTTCCACAGAGCGCCTCCCTGCCACCACACTTCTCTCAAGGTTGGTACCCTGTGCTTTCGTGACCAGTTCCAGCCAACATGTTTGAGGGATTTGATTCCCAGCAATCTCAAGGCCTTTTGGCAAAGGTTTTGTTGTTTTCTAAAAACACCTGACTTCTCATTCAACATTGAATTCCGTGTCTACAGTGTACTAAGGGCTGTTGGAATGATAAAGAGACAGTAGTATATAAATTACCATACATGTACACATACACACAGGCACACACACGCATGTACACATGCACACACATTTCACCAGGATGCTAGCTCTAGTCTTTTCATGCACAGGTATTTCTCCCTATGATTTTCTTACTGAGCTCAGAAAGTGGTTTATTTTCTCTGATAGTTTTACATTTCCTGATGAGTCTACCCTGGGTTCATGGATTGGGCAACATGTTTAAATACAGATTAAGAGAGCACAGTTTCAGAGATTCTAGTTCAGTAAGTCAGGGGTGAGGTCAAGGTATCTGTATTTTCAATGATACTACCTCTAGATGTGTTAGAGGGTCTTCAGATGTTAATGTGCAAACATATATCCTGGAATTTCTGTTAAAATACATATTCAAATCCAGTTAGTATGGGTGAGACCTGAGATTCTGCATTTCTAACAAGTTTCTCAATACTGATACCACTAATCCACTCTGAGTAGCAGTTAAGATCCTGCAAGGTAGGACAATCCAGTCTCTATCGAAAGCAAGTGGCTGGCACGTAGAACTTTAAAAATGCTTGTTGAAAAATAAATAAATAAAAATACCTGTTGAATGACTGTCAGATAACTGGAAAATTATCCAACTGTAGTAAGTAGATTTTACCATGCCAAGGACTGGCCTACTAATGCCAAATTTTCTAATTTCTTTTTCAAGAAAAGTTAAAAATGTGGTCATCGATGTGAAGTTACTCAATTTTTAAATGTTGATTTAATTTCTTAAAATATTGTTGGAACAAACAAAATAGAACTTTTTTTTTGTATTGTGGTTCATTTGGAGAAACACCAGTATGTGTTTTAAATAGAAAACTGCATTGGTAAATTTGAATTAGAGCTCAAGAATAAAGATTTTTTCAGAGCATTTTCATTGTATTTAGTTGGATACATCATTCCAAAAGTGAGTGCTTATCCCTGGAACCAACAGCCCCTGTTTTCAAAGCATTTGAGATCAGTGTCCATATTCACCATATAGTTTCCAGTGCCCTGCTCCACCTCAATTTTTCACAATCTCCCAAATTCACTATTTCCCAAAGAAGGTTTCCATAGATCTCTGGTTTTATAAGTTGGTGACAAGGATTACTAATGCAGATAGTCATTTTTTTGGAATATCACTTAGTCAAAATGGTTCCATTTTCTCCCAAGACGGGCAGGACTTGGTCCTCAGTCTTCTGCACTGACTGCTCCAACTTCAGAAAAGTAAATGGTTTGCATAATGCATTGTCCAAAAGCCTTTCACCAACTCCCTTAAGGATCCAAATGTTCAGCATGGCAGATGACTGCAATAAATAGCGTATATGCCTGCGTGTTATGAGTTGTGGTTTTGAGGTGCTGGCCGGTGGTGCAGAAGCAGACAGTCCTTCCTTAAAACTAGGGCAGCCATGTAATATAGCCTTGGTTCTGTGACTCTACTATACTGCTAGATTTCATTCATTCAGTGAGCATTATCAAAGTGTGAAAGTGCTGGACTGCACAGATAGAGCTGGGGAGCATCTATTTAGGTATTGGGATCCTGGAAAAGGAAGGTAGGAGCTGAGAGCCAGGCTACCTTTAATAATCCTGGTGACTTAGTTCTGGAGACCTCAGTCTTTCCCAGATGACTCCCTTCTCCTCACTTGGTGGTAACATAGGTGTAGTAACCATATTAATGCAGAAACACTTTAGGTCCTAGTTAACATGCAGATTCCTGGACCCTGGGTAAGTCAAAGTTCCCTAGGTATTCTCTCTATGTACAGTAATTTTGGAAGCTGCAGGTTTAAGTCTTTAATGTCACTGTCACACATGACTTGTGTACCCTGTTTCCTCAGAGGCAAAGAAACCCACCTTGTAATGTTGCTGTGAGGAGTAAGGGTAATGTATACAAAGCACCTTACTCAAGATCTGCAGGAAGCAGTTCAAAACAAATATTTGTTGAATGAACAAATGAATGATGGGTAAATAGTCTAAGGGAACATCCAGAAAATAGAATGTTCCACTTTCTAACAGCTGTTCTGACACATAGAAAACAGCTGGACTGTAGTCAACACAGTCAAATCTCTCCCGAGACAAGGAAACATATTATCACAAACTTTCAAGAACAATAAACAAGAAAAAAGAGAGATTTGGGTAGAATGAGGCACAAGTAGTAGGTAATTTATGGTCTGACCAGGAAGGCATTCTGGTTGATCAGATAATCTTCTATGTCTTTGTTAGTTGAACAGAGCTACTTCATGGAAAATTTAGCCAAAAGCAGCAGGTAGAAAATGTTGATTTTAAAAGCTAACAATATTCTCAGAGTAATTTCTTCGTGTCTTGGGTAACTTCCATTTCTTATTATAAAAGCAAGGAGAACATAATCATCTTTATTACTGTGTTGCCACTGCACTAGCACTTGGGAATCCATTCTGTGTACACTGACATTATAAGAACCCATGAAACATCTGTCCCTTGAATATTCTTCTTGATATTCACATGAAAATATTGTGACTTTTTGTAAATGAATGTAATCACTTTGTATTGGAAATCACTACAGTCTGAGTTTCTGCCCCCTGAATTTCACTGACATAGTTATAGAATACAGTAACGCCTGACCAGGTCCAGCAGTTTTGAACAGATGGAAATTATTTTTAAACTCAGTTTTCTTGAAATGTTAATTATTAGAACAAGAACAAGGGCATTCGGGGGTGGGAATGTGTTGTATGGGAAGTAAACAATAGCTCACAGTAAATTAATTCTCAAAATGTTGTATTTTTAAAGGCCCTAACAACAGACCACCTCTCAGAGCTGAAGGCAGAAACTTTTCTTTGCCTGTTCCAAACAAACCTCAGCCAACATCGCTGGGGGAAGATGAGGTAACAAGACATGTTTCTTTTTGTTTGTCTTTTCTCCAGCAAATGGATCGTAAGAAACTGCCCCGGAATGCTCTCCTATACTTTCATTTTCTGTTAGCTTACTTATTCATTCCTAATTAAAAAGGAGGTGAGGGTGCAGCTCAGTGATAGAGCTTTTCCTATCATTCTTGAGGCCCTGAGTTCCATCTCCAGCATCTCAAAAAAAAAAAAATTTAGAGGGGGGATCCAAATAAAAAGTATACATTTCTCCCCCTTTCAGGCTCTTCCAAAGGCAAGAATGTGTTTTGCATTAAACAATAAGAAAAATAATCCTATTTTTCTTTTGTTTCCTATCATACACTTGAAATACTCACTTAGCTGCTCCAATAATGCAGTTTTCCCCTTAATTATGTGTTATTATTGCATACTAAACTGAAGAAATTATTATCCCTGTGTCTTTCCTGATTAGAGGTTCCATTTTATAATGAACACTTATTTATAGCTACCTTTGCACCCAGTGTCATGATAAAAAGCAGTTAAAATACCTTCTGTACAGCCTTATCTAAATGATTCGTTATTCAAGTTAAGAAAACAAATATTTAAAAACTCATAGAACTGAGGTGATGATTTATGGAAATTATTGCTTGGAGGCTTTTCCTTTTGCTTACCTATGTGACTGTAAAATTTATCCAGTTTTTAAAAATTTACATTTACAGAATTCACTAAATGAAGAATGGTATATTTCTTATATTACCAGACCAGAGGCAGAAGCTGCTCTTAGAAAGATAAACCAGGTATGGGTATACTTTATTTTAAGTGGTTATACATATTAATGGAAGAAGACAAACGGAATTAGCTGGCTTATAGAATCCCAATTATGGCCTAGGGAATCTGCTAGGTGCTGTTCCCTCTGCGAGGTGCTGTTCCTGGGAGACCTATTAGTGTCAACCTCCCACATACTGAGATTCCTAGCAAGGCCTCCTAAGATAGGGAATCATTTGGCTGGCAGAAAAGTCTAAATTAAGGAAATCATTTGGTTGGCAGAATCTTAAGTGAAAGCATCTATCTTGTCATAAGAATCATGTAGTGTCAAAAGAAGACTCTCCCAAATTTTGAATGTCTTACCACAATTGTCTTCCATATCACTGCAAAAGGACCCATATTGAGAAACAGACAGAGAGACAGAGATAGAGAGACAGAGACATGAAGAGACAGAAGAGACAAAGACAAAGATAACTTTTTTGCCTATTTTAGAAATTTCTAGCTAGCCCTTCAATATTATAAAGTTTGAAATAGATTTCCTGTGGCATAATGCTCACCCCAAACGTATGTGTATTCATCAGAGTCTAGAAAGCAAAGACCCTTCATCTTTCATACCTAAAGTGTGCAGCAGTTGTTTTCAACTTTGGCAGCACTTTGAATCATCTGGAGAGGTATTTTTTCCCCTGATTTCTGGGTCTCATCTGGACAGATTTAATTTTAATTAATCAGATTGGGCTAAGGAGTGGTCCAAACTTCCCAGATGATTCTGATTTCAATTCAAGCCTGTGAATCACTGGTCCAGAGATATGTTTGTTTAACAGGGATAGTCTGACTGCCCAACTAAGACTCAAAACAACAAAGGGAGGCCATTATTGCAGATCAGCAGGTGTTATAGAGATACACAGATTCAAAACTCAGAGGAAAGAGTAGTGTAAGTTGTTCTAATTAGCTCTATTTTTATGTTAGATCTTTACAGTGTTATTATAATTTATTGATTGACTAAAGTATAAGAGAAATCACCACACTAGTTCAATAAATATCAGAAAAAAATATGTCAAGAAAGTTTTATTCAGGTATGTGGTGGATAAATGCTAGAACATAAAAGTTTTAAAAGGAGTGCATTTCATAGGCATGTGGGTGTTTTCTGATTGTTGATGTGGAAGGGAGGTGTTAGGGATTAACTCATAGAGTAGGAAGATATCTTTCTTTCTCCCTTTTTTTTTTGTATCAGGAATTTAATTCAGGGCTTACCAGGCAGATACTCCAGCCTGGAAGATACCTCTCGAGTTAGCCAAAAAAGTCCTATTTTTCCTGGTCCTTTTCCACTCAACCACCTATTATTTATTTTATTACTGGAAACAGATTTGTTTGTCAAGAGGCTTTGAAGCGGCTGGCTTGGAAATTTCTCTGATACTATCTCTACCAGCTTTGTTGATAACCAAGAGATCCGTAACACCCTAGGTCGGTAGCTACTTGGAGAACTGAATGTTAGTGGACTCAACTGACAAGTTTTGCAGATCCCTAGGGGTTTGTCTGCTGCTCTTATTGGCAACAAAATATTGACTTTTACTGCTCCCATACTAACAAAGAATTTACCTTCTTAGGATGGCACTTTTCTGGTTAGAGACAGCTCCAGAAAAACGACAGCCAATCCATACGTCCTCATGGTATTGTACAAAGATAAAGTTTACAACATCCAGATCCGCTATCAGGAGGAAAGCCAAGTTTACTTGTTGGGAACTGGACTCCGAGGGAAAGAGGTAAGAGCTTCAAATTTAAGAATTTCCACCAATTTTCTTTTTTGTGCCTCTTTGCATACCTATATGGAGCCTCACTTAATATTCTTTGGGAATCCATGGTGTATAGCAACTTTTAGAGTTAAATTACATTAGTGAAACCATTTATTGGAGACAAATAAATCAAAATATTTATGAGGATTTCTTACTTTTTTTATTTCAAATAAACCAATATCAAAGATATAAAATAAAGAAGTATTTCATTTTTAAAAATCCAGTTAGATTTTGTCAAAGGCAAGTCTCTTCTATTACTGACCTCTGTGGCAAATTTTAATATAAGACTACAGTATGCTTACAAGGCTATGTTTTAAATTAATACTATCTGGATAGAAGGAAAATTTGAACATTTGGTATGACAATTATTTAGATACCCAGGTTATCTCTTACTAAAGATAGAGGTTTGCACTATGAAGATGAGCAAGTTCCAAAGAAATTTTCCAATTTTGAGGCCAAGATTTAGATTCTCATGCCATTTTAAGGTTGGTAATCAAAATTGATATAAAAGAAACTCTTATGACTGCCTTTTGCAAAATAAGCTAACAACTCAATTTTGTGTAACAAAACATGCTCTTAAATTCAAAGTTGCTGCTTGGTATGGTAGTGCACACCTGTAATCCCAGCACTTGGGAGGCTGAAGCAAAAGGGGTACCACAAGGATAAGAGCAGCTTGGGTTACATAGTGAGTTCGAGACTGGCCTGAACTACATGGTGAGATCCTATCTCCAAAAATATAAAATAAAATAAAATAATAATAAATTCAAAGTTTCAAGAAGACCAGCTGAATTAAACATTTCCAGAATGAGAAACAATTCATCCATAACTTATACTTCCAACCAAATACTTTAAAGTAATGACCATGTGGTTTTGGTAAAATGTTTGAATTAATTGTTCACTGTACATAGAGATATTTAGGCTGTCTGGGGGCAGAGGTGTCTGTCCTCCAAAGTTTCTCTCAGTCTCATGTAGAGATACTAAAGTGCAATTTGTAGCTGCCCGAAGGAAGGTACAGTATCTAGACAAAAGACTTGGAGAAAGTACATAATCCTGTTTCTGGTACCCATGTGACTTCTGATCCATCCGAGGTGTGATTGGAAATACAATGGATATTTAAATTAAAAATTTATTACAGTAAAAGACACATTGTCACTATTCCCCCTCAAAATACCTCCACTCACCTCTGAACACTTATCCCGTCATTCTTTGCACTTTCTAAAGCAGTCTGGAAGGCCTGTTTTTTGAGTATCTTTATAATATATAATAAAAAATATAGTGAATGCCACTGCTGACTGCCATCCAATAGAAAGGCAGGCTGTGAAAACACTACATGTCTTTATCCATCTTATTCACTGGATCTGGCACTGAGCAACTTCTGGCCTTTCCCCAACATCAACATGACACAAAAGGTAAATGTTTTGTGCCAATTCAGAACATTGAGGCAGCTATGAAAACACAACTAAAGACACTGGTGAAAGAGGACTTCCAGAACTGTTTCAGAAAGTGGCAAGGATGATGGGCTTTTTCAATGCAAGAGGGGGGTGGGTTAATGGCAACATTTTTTTTTTATTGTAATAAAATTTTAAAACATTGAAAGATTTGCCTTATTTTGCAATCACATCTAATAGGATGAATGATATTTTTTCCTATCTGGGCATCAAGCATTGGGTGATTTAAGGTATGAATGCAAAGGCATGACTGCCAAGGCCTTGTGAGTGGAGGCCTTGTATGAGTAGCAGTGGGGACATAGAGGAAGATACTGAAGAGACATGGTATGATACTGTACCATCTCCACACATCATGAATGATGTGATGTCTGATCTCTTAACTCCTTATACTTCCTAATACCATTAATGATTGGGGTGAAAGAAATATGGAGATCAAAACAAGAACAGAAGCCGGGGATTTAGCTTAGTGGCTTAAGCGCCTACCTGGCAAGCGCAAGGTCGTGAGTTTAATCCCCGGTACCAAAAAACAACAACAACAACAACAACAACAACAAAAAAAAAACAAGAACAGAAATAAAGAGAGTAACCCCAAAGCAAGGGTATTATAAGTAGAATATTTAGAGTAAATGATCCTCTATATCGTTTAAAATTTTTGCCATATTTATTCATGATTTGTTGAATGTTGACAAGGCATTGTTCAACTTTTGAGAGCAGAAATCATTAAAATGTTTGTCATATTTTACATGTTTTTCTCCACAATTCTCATAACTTGAAAAGATAAGATACCTTATGCAGATTTTAAAAACCGAACGTGAAATTCATGCTATCAATTTCAATGTTGACTTATCTCCCTATTTTGACTTTTTCAGGACTTTTTGTCTGTGTCAGATATTATTGAATATTTTAGGAAGATGCCACTTCTGCTCATTGATGGGAAAAATCGAGGCTGTAGATACCAGTGCACATTAACACATGCTGCGGGGTACCCATAGCAAGTCAGCCACGCACGTGCAAATTCCTCTCGCCTCATTGGCAACACGGGACGATCCAGCAACCTCGATGAATGGACTGAAATGTACCCGTCAACACGAACACAGGGCTTGGTCCTTTCCTTCATAAACAGTGTTTGAAATGAAGACTTTCAAATATCCTATAATTTATTTATTCTTTAATGATTGTAAACTGCAAGAGTAATAATGTTCACATCTGCAGTCTAGTAATGAACTGAAGTACTTCATTTAAGAAAGCAGACATGTATTTCTGAATACCCATTTCAAAGTAAAGTAGTTTATGTAGCTACAGAAATAAATTGGGGCAGCTTTAAAAACACTTAGATAAGAATAGGTTTTGGTATCATATAAAACCGATTATTTTAGAGTCAATCTTTGTCACAGGCAATTATCAATTTTTACATAATTTTAAAATTACTATAATTCATTTCCTCAGCAATGACAATTTAAGAGACTTCAAAAATATAATTTCATTCTTTCTTGTTTGGTAATTTTTGCTGGGAGGATTTTTTGTGTACTTTTTAAAAAATGACAAAATAAATGCATGTTGAAATAACTTCCCGGGATTAAAAGTGTCTTACTTTGGGGTCCTTAAAAATTTTTTACTGTTTTGTTCATACTGTTATGTATTTGTCTTAAAGCAAGTTTAAACTATAAATACCAGAAGAAAACATTTTAAATTTAGAGATAAGTCTTTGGTATCAAGTACACCTGGGTTAAAATTGGTGCTTCATCACATCCCCATCCCCATACCTACACTGTGTACCCCCCGTCCTCACCCAACTCCAAAGCATTGTTCAGTGATGTAGATTTTACTAAAAAACTTCCTGGGAAGATAAAAGAGCAATGTTTATACATAGACAAATTTTCTCACACTTTAGTATTTCATACAGCTTCTATTAGTCAGATTTTCACTACTATGACAGAATACCTGAGACATTCAAAAGGAGGAAAGGTTTAATTTGGCTCATGGTTCCAGAGTTTTCAGTCTGCTGCTTTGGGTCTGTGAGGGAATAGAAAGGAAGATGTGAAGACCTATTTGCCTCATAGTAACTGGGAACAGAGACAGATAAGAAGAGGCTAGGGTCTTCATATCCCATGTCCCAAATTACCTAACTTTCTCCATTTCCTGAAGACTCCACCACTTACCAACACCTGCATGGGCTATAGATCAAGCTTTTAGCATATAGGCCTTTGGGGGGCACCGTTACAAGCCATAGCACTGTATTTCTTTTGAAACCTTGTGACAAGAGCATCACAAAGCCGCTCTCTTCATCCTTCCCAAACTGACTTTGTGAACCTTTTAAAACAGTTGAACTAGTTCTTCCAGTTTATAAATTTCACTGGAGAAGTACAGGCTCAGCTTATAATTCAACTTATTATTTCAACTTTAAGATGGTATAAATCTATATGTATTAAGTACAGACTATATTTTGAATTTTTATCTTTTCTTGAGGAAGCAGTATGTAGTATGATATTCTTATGATGCTGGACTGCAGGCACATTGAAACTCCCAGTCAGCCACCTGATTAGAAGGAAAAACAACCAATATTCTACAGTGTTAGATGTAACTAGCATTTTTTTGGTATAGACATTCAATAAAGTACATGAGACATTCAACACTTTATTATAGAGTTTGTGTTAGATGGTTTAACCTATTGTAGACTAATGTTAAGGGTTCTGAGTATGTTTAAGGAAGGCAATGCTAACCTGTGATATCTAGTGAGATTAGTGTAGTAAGTGTATTTTTGATTTGTAATGGTTTTATCAAGATATCATAAGTCAAAGAGCATTTGAAGTAGATATTTGGCATGGAAAACCTTGGTATTCAGCAAAACAGAGGCACTGTATTTCAAGTTTTTCTTTTTCTTTTGAAACTTGGATATTATTACATAAGTTATATAAAGAGAAATTTTTGGTTTTTCTGCTTAATCTACAAGTTTTCTGAGTTAAACAGATAATTTCATATCTTTATTTTTATGAACCAATGGGGGGAAAAACATTGGAAGGGACTTTAGAAGTCACCAGATTAAAACTGATGATATAGTCAGATAAGTATGTGGAATGTGGAAATTTTAACCAATGATGTTGTTAGCATTAGTCTTATAAACCTTACACTTATAAACTAGAAGTTCTCAATTGAGAGCCTAGAATTTGGAAGTTCAAAGTTGAAAAAGCAGTATTCATTTACATGTTTGCTCAACAGGGTGCTAATGGGTATTTATTTAGTACCTGTTCTGTGAAATACTAAGGTGCCAACAGTCAAAAGTTCTGTGATGGAATAAGATCAACTTGTGTCTTGTTTCAGGGCATACTATCTACTCTGTTCAAAAATATCTAAAATGAAGGTCATGGTAAATGTCAAAGCATCTATTTGGCAGGGAATCATGTTTACCAGATAAGCCAAAGCTTATTTCAAAGTCTCTTGGTGGAAAGGGGCAGAAATTAAAGAGTTTTAGGATAAAGGTGTTCTTTTGGCCTAAGGTCTTATGACATCAGCTGCAGCAGTGACCACTGCTCAGGCTACTGCTGAGTGACCCATTTTACGTCTGAGCTATTCAGGTTCTCTCCCTGAAGTGTTACACATGGGCAGTGAGATTGATAATCTCTTTTTTTTGTGGGTCTCCCAAAACTAATACTGTACCATCTGAAGTTGTTTGCTATGTTGGTACCTTGTATCCACCATGTGGAAGAAACCAGTCTATAACAGGAACCAATGAGATCAACACAGAGAAAAATAACTAATAGAAATAGGAGATGAATTAATTTGTGGAGTCTTTGAGATCTATTCCAATTATGGACTTACAAGTCACATGATCCAGTAAATATATCATCTGGTGTGTTCAGCACTTTCTACTAGAAGAGTTCTGATCAATATAAACTCAAATGACCTACTAGTAATTTAGTAACTCTTCTAATTTAAGGCAAATTCAAGTATAAAGAGAAATAATGCCTCATGACCAAATTTCCATGTCATACCCTTGCCTTTAGTAAATCAACGACTCTTCAAACATTAAAACAACGAAAGAGCCTTCAATAAAATTAAATATTTATTTATAGCTCTGTATTATTTTTATGGTTTTTAATTACATTTAGCATATTAGGAAATTCAAGTCTCCCAGATATTTGCCAATTCAACAATAAAAAAACACCAGAAATTCATAATAACTAAAAAAGAAATCAGACAGAAAAACTGTTAGAAGCAGGGGATTCATCTGATATTTCATACTTTTCAGATGGGGAATTGTTTCTTTCTGTTTCCTTTAAGTCCTCTATCTTCACAGGGTAAGTAAACTGTAGAGTAAGGTCACAAAGCAGTAACTGGGAGTGCTCTGAGTAAAACAAAACAATAGTAGATATATTTCAGTACACATGTCATAAACAACTTATTGTTTTTAAGGAATTCTTAATTTAGTTTTTTTGTAAATGATTGCTGATCAAATCATAACTTACATGTGTCCAATTGTACCTAAAATCAAATTTATGTACTATAAAACATTCATGATGCAAAAATAAACCAGAAAGGAGCTTTAATCCAGCTAGTCAGCTATCTTCTTACACTGCAACTTGATTTATGCCAATTTTTTCTATAGCGTTATACTTATTTTTCTCTAAGTTAAACCTGTGCGTAGTGTGAAGATTCAGGTCTAAAAGGCATGTTACAAAAATAAAAGTTGCTATCTTCCAGAGGCAACCATTTCAACTTTTTAAAAGTTCCGCATTTTGTTTTCATTGCTTTTGTTGTTTTCTGTGTGTCTGTGCTGTATTTATTGGGGGTGGGGAGGGAAGTATTATCTAGTATTTATCTCCATATCTTTAAATGCCATGATTCTCTTTTAGTTTTTGGGACTATATGCTTCTGATTTAAAAAAAAATTGAAACACAGCTCTTTTATTTACTTCTTTCTCCTCAATAGGTTTAGAGGATGGTTTTGTTAGCACAATATTTAATGCTAAAAATCTTAATTATATAAATATTTTTACAGCTGAGTCTAGTAAATAAGATATCCTTCTTGCAAACTACCTTCTGCTACAATTAACAATTGTTTTTTTCATTGTTTATCAGAAACATATCCCAATTACCCCTCAGGTGAGTAAATCTCTCTTTATATTTAACACCTTAGCTATTCTTATGCTGCAGGTCTCCCCTCTTGTGAAGTCTTCTGATTTGCTCTCCTGAGGAATGACTGCTCTCTAGGACTGGTATGTAGATCTGGTCTGGAGAACTTCCTTAAACATATCCTAAGGACCCCTTTTCCAGAATTCCCATGTATTTCTCTTTTGGTCTGCTTTCTTGTTTGGGAAAATATGGCCTCGGTAACCTGGGGTTGGAGAGGGGATAGGTAGATATGTCTAAAACTTTCTGTATATATGTATTAATGTTCAATTAATAGGCTAACTGATTTTAGAAGCTGAAGTTGGGAATCATATTTCTTCAGATTTCCAAAGGTATTGCTGCATTATCTTCTAGCTTCTAGTGTTGCTATTAAGAATTTTCATGTGATACTAATTCTCAATTCCTATTTGTTTTTCAGAAGCTTAACTGATCTGTTTTGTTCTCACAGAGTTTTGAAATTTCAGAATATTGTGCCTTGGTCTGTATATATTTTCAGCCATTGTGTTGGACTCTTTAATTGTACAAACTTCTATCTTTCAGCTCTGGGAAATTATCCCAGATTATCTCTTCAGTGAATTCCTTCCCATCCATTGTCTCTATTTTCTTTTTATTTATTAGATATTGGACTTTATTCACTGATTTTGTCATTGTTTCTCTCCATTCAGACTTTTTATCTCTGTCATTTTTCTCTACACCTTAGGGAAATTTTACTTACCTTTAAACTTCTTCAGAGTTTTTCTTTTCTACTTCACAGTTAATTTTATTTTGTTATCTAAATTTTTACAGCATTCTTTTCCAAAGATAGAGAACCTTTTCTTAGTTCTCTGTGGATATGAATGGTCGTTTCTTGACATTTTCATCTCTTGGAATTTGTTTCTTCCTCATTGACTTTATTTGCTGGCTTTATCTGTTTTTCATATTAGATGTCTTCCTCAAATATTGGTTTGCCATAGTTGTTTGCTTATACTTAAGACCTTGGCACTGAAGACCACTGCATCTCTATGCTCAGGGTAGTCTATATTGTGGAATGATCTCACTGAGTTATTCTGTTGAAGAAATTTCTTTCAGTGTCTTAAGTGGGTCAGATTCCTTAAAGAGGAGTATGCTTGGAAAGGATATAAATCTGGTCCAGAGTGTTTTGGTAGCTACACGAGGGAGGAAAGCTGAGGGTCTGACAAGTTAGTATGTTATCTTTGTCATAATATCTTTTATATGTTTTGTTTTCAGTACAGTACTCTCCCTCAACTGTGGCTAGCAGCTCTAAGCCAGAGATTCCTTTTTAAAACAATGCATCTTCTGTTGCAGAAGCAAGATAGCTACCTAGTTATGCATAGAGGGCAAGAGATCTCAGGAATCTACAATATCTTAAAAACATTTAAGTAGTCTTCCTGTTATTGGCTAAATTTCACCTTAATTTCTAGAGAATTCAAGTGTCACCATATACTGAGTGTTTGGAACTTATTTTTTGGCAATATTCAGCTATCCTAGGGTTCATATTTTTGACTTTAGGGTCCAAAGTTGTTTACTTCCATTTGTTTTCCATTTTGTTGCCTTTCATTTCTCTACCTTGTAGATTTTTGTCTCTTTGAAATCACTTACATTTAAAAATTAGTTCTAGCACTGACTACTTGTTTGACCTTGAGAAAATTAACCTCTATTTTTAAATATGTAAATGCCAATAATTCCAACCTCATAGGGTTGTTAAAACAAGTGAATTCATTTATGTAGAGTGCTTATTAGAGTGCTGGGATTGTGGAAACTTTTGGGAGGAGGTGGGGATAAATGGAGAGTTCATTTAATTCTGTATGCCTACTAAAAATTTACTCTCCTAGCCTAGCTGTAGAAGTCCCTCATCTCCTAATTGCCTGACCCACCCACATAACTTTTCAAAAATATGTCTATCATATTCAGTATTTTTATTTTACTTCATGAAAGAATATTCCCCAAAGTAGGATAATGGATTCTGGGAAGAATACAAAGCTTCTCTAATGGTTTTAAACGAGCATAGGCATACAGAACCATTTATTCATTTAATAAATATTTTCCTAGAATCTAAAATATTGAAGTGCTATGTTAAATGCTATGAATAAGTTTTAAGGATTTTACAATTAAGCAGAAATAGAAAAAATAAACGTGATTGCAACATGGAGTGTGATGATATCGTAGGACAGAGGGAAAACATGCCAGTGAAAATAATTTTTCAGTGTAAGTGATCTCAAATAAGCAGCAATCAACTTGGTATGATGGAGGTGGAGTTAGCAATGGGATTTTGGAGGATGTATATGTTAAGATATATACACAAAAGACAGCATATAGGGATACGTAAATAGCTTAGTATGGTTGGAGCATAGAACATGCAAGGAGAAAATAATGAGCCTTGAGAAGTCAGCAGGAGTCTGATCTCTGGGAGGTTGCATAGTTCATTTTAGGAGATTTGGACTTTATCCTGAGGATAACAGTAAGCCAAATGAAGGTTTTTGACAGATTTGGATTTTAGAAAGAGAATCTTTACTGTGGTGTTGAGATTCATTTTGAGAGAAGATGAATTAAGTAAAGCTAAGGAAATCTCTTTACACTAAACTCCTCAAAGTCTCTGTTAATACACACTGTGAATCTGTGTGAGAAATACATAGCATACCGAACATCTCAAGTTTACTTCACCATAAGAACATGGACTGTGTTTTATCATATGCCATCTATTAAGATTCCTTGAAGCCAGGCATGTAACACATGTGTTATCCCAGCACTTGGTAGGTAGACCTTTGTTTGGACTGCTATTCCTTACTGTGTTAAGTCATATTAAATTGGCATTTTGTTATGTGAAGCTAAAGTTCTCAAAACTGGCCGTTATCTAAGAAATCTTATAAGAAGAACAACTATATATTCAATGTTGTTTCCATCATTAAATGAGACTTAGAGGGAAAGAATAGACAAACTGATTTGTTAATCCATGAAGGGGAGCTATTTAAAATAGAATGGGTTGACAGGGACATAGAGAATCCCTCAACATATGGATATTTGGTCAGGAATAGATGCCTTGGATAACACAGAATTTGTCTGTGAGGTAACTAAATATTATGATCTATAAAGGTCTATTATTACTGTATGAATCCATTTAAAATGAAATACTCAACCCACAGAATCAAACTTACAATTCTTAATTTGGAGTTAGCCTTAGGGGCTTGGTAAGGATCCATGGATAAAGACATTGAATTTTGTAGAATCATGTAACTGTGTGATGAAAAGAAAGAAGAGAAATAAATTTTGAAAGGTCAGACAAAATGATTAGGTTTTTACTGTGAGAGATAGGGATTCAGGTTTGCTTACTCTCAGATCAATGTTCAAATCTACTTCATCTGTGGAGTTCACATTGCAAACATTTCTCAACACAGACATCATAATTAGCAGAAGCATAAATTAACTCTAGAATTTATTTTATAACAATGGAATGTAAACATTTTAATGATTCCATACATACCTCTCATTTTCTTCAACTCCAAAGAAATTGTGTTAATGTTTTTAATTATGGTTTCCACTTTTTGCTTATGGTCAGTAACATTATTCTTAAACATCTGATTTTAAAAGAGAAGAACATAAGAATCAGAAGTATTTATGTGCATTAAAAATAATTTTTAGTATTTCTAAAATAAAAAATGTTATTTTAGAACTGAAATAATTGTGAAATTGTCTGTATACGTGGTTAGAATTCTAACATAGGAAAGCATAAATCCATTGTATTTTTTCCAACTGAAAATGACTCAAACTGTAATTCTTAGGATAAAGTTTCTTTCATTAAACCATATCCACATGATGGGGCCCTTACAATGAAATGAAGATGTCCCTCTTCAGAAAGTCTCAATACTTACAAACTACAATTTAGAAACTGTGTTAAGATCTTCTTTACAGTAGTTTTATGTACTTTAGTATCTCTAAATTATTCTTGAACAAGGCCCACTTATGATATCTTTACACAATAAAATTTGAAATATGATTTAATTATTATTTGTTGACCCTTTGTTAGCAGGCAAAATGGCCACTTCAGTTTTGGCAGTATTTTAAGTTTGGTAACAGAACTATATAAATTAATATATTACTATGTGATATATACATAGTACCTCACATGTTTTTAACCAATTGTGTATAGAAAGGTAGTTCACTAGAAACAGTCTTGATCCATTCAAACCTCTTAAAATAATATGAAAAAAATAAACTACAATTATTAGCACATGACAGCTCCAACAGTGTGAAAGCTGGGCCATTATGAGTCAAGCTGCTTGTCTAAAATAATGGAAACAAACTAACCTTTCAATCAATAGTTGCCCCTGAATTTTTCCAAATGAGAGGAATTTATCCTATTTTACTCCAGAGGCACTGTAAAAAAAAAAAAAAAAAAAAAAAAGTAATTTTTTTTCAGACATCAGTGAGAAACAAAAAGCCTGTCAATTTTATTTGGGAATGGCAACCTAAACAATTCAGGTTTGAGAAAAATAGGATTTTTAAAATGTACTTTAGTGAAGGGGAGTAGAATTAAAGAACTTAAAAATGAGGAATAAAGTTTAAAAAATATAAATAAAAAACAAGAGTAAAACCAAATGGGTAGAGAAATGCCCATTCAAGTTTGTTCTCCCCCCAGGGTAAGAATTTGGGGGAAGGAAATCAGAGAGCTCTGACTGATAGGAAGAGTGGAGTCTAGTCTTTTCCAGGGAGTTTGCCACACTCACTCTGACATTAGGGACCAATTAACCGGCACTTAACTGAGAGAAGGCCACAGGCAGGCGCTAATCATCGCAAGGGTCACCCCGCCTCCTCCCCACCCAACTAACTTCTGCGAGGACCCCTAAAGATATGGGGGCCATGGAGTCCCAACAGCCCGCCCAACCACTCACTCAATGGCCCAGGATAAGCCTAGGGTAGCTTGGAAGTGTCTATGGTCTTCACTGTCTGAAACTGAACTGGGGTAAACATTAAACAGGCTCAGAGAGACCCTGAACCGCAGAAACGCCCAACTCTCCTTTCCACTCAACTGAGTGACGCCTGGGAGGAGCTCCTGGGCCCTCAGGGGACCGGCGGACTGTTGGCGGGGGGACCCAAAGGCTAGCCCCCTACAGGAAGGCTTAGTGGCTAAAGATGGAGCCTCAGACATCTAGGAAATTTCAGCAGTCCTCTCCCTCCCAAATAGGAAGAAAACACACACAGAGAAGCCCGGTCCCTCCAGGCTGACCTACCGCCTGAGCGTTACTAAAGTTCTGGTGGAAAGGTGAGGCAAGCTGGCACGAGAGAGAGGTCAGGCTTTCTGATTGGCCAGCTCCTCTACCTGGTGTCTTCTAATTGGCCAGTTGCTCTGCCCATCGCGTCATGGGATTGTAATGGCAGGCAAGAACGCTCCCCCCCCCCCCACGGATGCCAGGTTCCCAGTGAATTGTGCTATGAATTGGGCAGAACGGGCACTGACATTTCCAGCGTTATGGCCAGGCTGTAGGCTGAAACTGCTTTGTTTTGACTCCTATGTCATCATCACTTGTTTGATTGCATAAACGCAGCTCAGTGATATAACTGTTGAGAGTATAAATAGCCTCACTTATCATATGGACTGATAATAAGTGTCTTCAGGTGTTATTTTGAGGGTTAAGTAAAGTAGGGCATCAATGGTTTTTGGCAGATAAGTGCCCCATAAATGTTAGCTATTATCGTTTCTATACGTTTACTGATGAGTCATTAGCACAGATAAGCTGAGAGAGACACTGATTTCTTGTCAAGTGGAGAAGCTTGGATTCAAGCCATCTTTGCTTGAGTCCATAAGGAATCTTTGCCACTAAAACCTTTGGGACTGGTCCAGGGACTTCCATGGTGCCCTGGGTATTGTCCTAGCTTTAGTCTCTAGCATCACATGTGAACATACTTGTCTTCTCTAAGCCTCCTCTCTAATACATGTCAGCATCTTGAACCAATGTTCTCCCAATAGCTCACATCACACCCTGTTGGTTATTGTATATGAAGTTTATTTTCAGTTTAGGAGTATAAAATTTGTTGTCTCATGTAGATTAGATCTTAGTGAAAGTTAGTTATGGGATCTTGGAAGAGCCTCTTCCTTTTCCTGAGCCTCAGATTCCTCACCAATTTCCCTATAAGAGGGATGAGCTAAACCACTGTTTGTTAAATTACACTCATAGATGGGCCACTGGGATGATTGCTTACCTTATCTTTGCACTACCTGAATTACTACTTTCATATTTTAAATTGACTTTCTTTTAAAATTTGAATTTACTTAAAAATCTTTATATAATCAGTGTAAATGGAATACAGAAAAAAGACAAGTAAAATAAGAAAATATTTTAAATCATGAGATGAGCTTGCCTCCTAATGCTATGTAGCCTCCTGATACTGTGGTGCCTGATCTTTGTTAAAATGGGATCTTATTGATTATTGGCAAATTAAAGGCAGTTGAGCACAAATTTGCTTTTGAATATAACCAGAAGGGTTGAAAGAATTGGAAGAGGAATAATTCTCACTGTGTGTGAGTACACTTTTTTAATGTCGATATACCACATAAATTATCCCTCAATCACTAGTAAAACATGTCTCTTGGTTTATAGAATCAAGCATTAGATGTTCTCCAATAATCCTTCTTCTAAAACTCCTTAATTCTCAATGTGCTATATATGCCTTTAAAAATTTCTGGAGACGGACTTTCTGAGTTAACCCTTTAAAAATTCGCAGGGGCAGCCTTCCTGAGTTAACCCAATACCACAGCTTCATACCAATCTTTATGCCAGGTCATTCCTCACTTAATATTTTAAATTCAAACACTGGCTAGTTTCTACTTATGCATGTTGAGCAATTTTTATTTAATTCTGTGTGTGATGAGTAAAGGTAAAAAGAGGCACAGAAGAACTGATAACAGACATTCTCTGTGTGTTGAAATCCAAGGAGAGAAGCCTCAGAAGAAACCAAACCTACTGACACCTCGATCTTGAACTTCCAGCCTCCAGAAGTAACAAAAATTATTTCTGCTGTTTAAGCTGCTTGGTCTGTGGTGTTTTGTTCTGGAAGCCTAGTAAACTAATACACTTTCTCTTGAAATAGTAAATGAGTGCATCATGTCTACTGTTTTGAGTTTCATAGGTGATTGAATTTAAACATGGGTGTAATAATGTATACACTAGCATACAAATGTGAGATGACCAACATGGGTAAAAAATATTTATTTTCTGAATTAAGTACATACACAGTACAAAGCAAAACAAAATTATGTCACTATTTTAGAAGAACAAGAATAACTTAACATTAGAACAACAGGAAGAAAATAAAAGGAAGAATATAATTTCAGAATAAGACTATCTTGAAAAAAAAAACCTTACCAAATGTGCCCTTATTTCTTCCCTTCCTTATTTTGAAGCAGACTTTTATGATGCCACATTTATGTTTAGAAACACCCTGTACATAAAAGCAGGAAAAAATAAGGTTTTAGGAAGAATCGACTTTTAAAAAGTAGGCGAGTGGAGATGGCATTAAGAGGGAGAAAAATCAAGTGCCAACGGGACCAAGGCTGGTTAGTATTTAATGTCCCAAACACTCAATTAAATTCAGAGCCATCAAGCATTTTCAGAACTGTCACTGCCTAGCTATCTGTGACTAGGATCTTCCTTACAGGACTTTTGATAGAATCTAAAGGACTTCCACCTATCCAGGAGTGCTGATTACTTCTTATAGGCAGATAGATTCAAACTACTGTCATTTGAAACAGAGCATCATTAGGCCACTTATTGTTCACAAAGAAAAATCAACTGTTGTAAGAGAGAAAAAAACATTAGAAACTCAGAGAAAAGCTCTAATAATGTATTTGCCATCATAAATATATTATGGATAAATGATGGCTATTGTGTTGTTTACCTTTCCTATACACTATTACTTTTAAATTTTTTAATAAAAAACTTTAAAATTATCTTGCATTTATGGCTTGATACAGTTTTGGTTGAGGCCTGAAAAAAAAAATCTATCTTCCTTAATAAGTTTGCAAATACTATACAATGGTTACCAGAACCCCACACAAATTGTAGTTGTTGATTCTAGTGTTAATCAAATAAAGGAGATTAAAAAGCTGGTTTAAATTTCCCCATAAACAGAAAAGCTGTTATAGAACAATGTGATTAAGCATTTTATGGAGTGTGAGTGCCTCAGTTTTATTACAAACTCTTGACATAAAGTGTTGGTTTGCAGGAAAACAAATTGAGTAAATTATCCCAATTCTTCTGCTAGATCTCAAGGCTCCCATTTCCCTTCTCTGTCTGCTCCTTATCAATTAAAGTGCTGGCCTCTGTGTCTAAGGACTGCTGCCTGCTAGAGCATCAACCCCCTTCTGAGTATGGCTTTATACAATCACTGTGTGCACAAATTTGGTAGGTAGTACTCCGAGCACATACGTGGATCATTACCTGAGAAGCATGACCAGTGTTGGAAAGATCAAGGAAATTCCTATGCATCCGAACAGCCAGTGCTTTCCCCCTGGTCAGTTATTAAAAGAAATCAATAAGTAAACAGAAGACATTAGCCGCTGTGATCTAAAATGAAGGTTGCAGTCTTTGCTCACAGTCTTCTTAAAGTAATTGGTGTACATCAAACAGAGTCATTTTCTTTTTCTTCAGGAGAAGCATTTCTGAAACACAGAAATATGTTAGTAATGAAAATCCACATTGTTTCTAGGTTACTTTAAGTGTTTTCACTTCTAATTAAGAAATTATACTTCTGTAACAACATTTCTCTCGAAATAAGATATTACCCAAATCATGTTGCCAGATAAAATGTGGGGCACTCAGTTAAATTCAAATTTCCAAGAAACAACAGACAATTTTTTAGGATAAAATTGTCCTGAATGAATGTACATACTTAGACTCATAATGTAGTATTGTTTATCGGAGATTAAAATTTAACTCAAAATTCTGTAATTTTGTTTGCTAAATCTGGAAAGTCTCTACCTCAAATACTTCAACCATAAAACAAGAAAAGTAAACAGTCTGAAGCCTTGTAGATACAGTAGTTATGAAAGTCAAGAGAATGCTGATGTTTCCTAATGCAATATTCAAAATACTAACATGGATTACACTTACTGTGTCAGAATTTTGGCTTCTTCCTTCAGCATCCCTGTAATGCAAGCAAGAAACTAGGTGTTTGAGAAGTCAGATTGAAGCTGACAATATTCAGTAAAGCACTGTGTTTTGATAGTTGCTTGCCATATCTTTTTGTCTGAAAATGCTTTGTGCCTGGCTTTTTAGAAGATGCCTTCATATAGCAGGGCATATTCATAACACAAGTTGTGTTTATTTCCAGAGATCCACCAATCAGAGAATACCTGTCTCTGTCCTAAAATAAAATATGTTTCTAATTTTATTATGTCAGTCATTCATCTTCCAACAATACTTCCTCTGTTTATTAAAGGCATAGATCGCAATTGGATGTTGTCTCCCCCTAGGCAGTACCCACCCCTACCACCTCATCCTCATCAGCTGATCACGAAGAATGAGCATCTTTATGAAAAGATGTATTAGGTTCATGAAATCAATTTCACTAAAATATAAGTGTGTGTTTATCGTTTGGTATAAGAAAAGGACCATATATGTATGCAAAAGCAAGGTTGGAAGAATAATCACCAACATGTTAACAATGTTTATTAACATTTATGATTGTAAGATTTAAGGATTATATTATTTCTTTGTGTTTATTATTTAGCCTACCTATATGTTTAACTTGAACCTCCTATTTTAAACACTTCTGGTCATTTCTCAGAATGGTATATCAATCACTTCCAAAGCAGAGCTTCTGAAACTTTACACTGCACATTATTCAAGGAGCTTGCGCAAATGCAGATTTCGGAACTCACCACAAAGACTCTGGCTCAGTAAATCTACGGCGGAGATCTCTCAATCTGCATCTTTAACTCCCTTTCCATTTTAACGTATGTAGTCTGTGTGCCACATTAGAGGCACACTGACTTACAACCCTTTGGGGCATCTTCTACAAAGCTTCAAGTGTATGACCGCTATTGAAATGTATTTTAACATTTGATGTCTGGATTCAGTAGTTTATTTTTCCCAGCAGAACACAGACCCACACGTTCTTTGAGGTGGAAAGAGGAAGATGGGCCAGTCAGATTCAAGTTCATTATGATTTAGGTTTTATTTCTTCTGTTTCCTGGTGAGATATTTTTTTGGGGGGGTGAGGTTTTTTTTTTTTTTATTTTCCATAGTAATGGAAAGTCTAGATCTAAGGTTTGAGATGTTATGTGATTTTTAACAACTTCATATTTTTGAATGCATATCTTTGTACTCAAAATTCCTACTTCTACTTCTGCTGTCATGTCCCTGCTCTAGGACATCACCCACTCCTGTCCAAGCCACTTGCAAGAGGTGCCGAATGGCTTCTCACTGTCATTCTTGTCCTTTACAATTCACTCTGCACATGACAGCAGGGATAAGGTTTTGAAATTGTAAACGGGATCATAAACTTTTCTTAAAATGTTCCAGTGGTGCACTTGAGAACTCAGAACAAACACTACACTCTCATCCTGGCCTATAGAGCTCCAGCGTCCCTTTCTATCCCTTTCCTTGCAGCTCTAACCCATGACAATTGTTTTGTAGTTGTTTTCTCTGAGCTGCTCCTTTTAAAGGTTTTAGGGTATAGGGAGTCTATCCTCAATGATCATCCCATTTCTATCCCAGCCCCTCCATTGCTTCCATGTGATACTTGATATAATTTGTGCCTCATGTTTCTGTTTTTTGATGTTTTGCCCCTTTTACTGTAAAATACCTTTATTAAGGGGAATAATTGATTGTCTTATTCATCATCAGTATCCTGTGCCTAGTACAGTTCCTGGAACATGTAAAACTTGTTTGCCTTTGTTCAGTAACTGAATGACTAAATTGGATCCTGCTATGTGGCATTCTGGACAGTCAGAGAGTCCAAGCTGTATGTTGTCCCCAGGATCCTGCAGGATTCTGAGCAAAGCTCTGGAGGCAAAAGATACAATTTCTTGACTTCTGTGTCCTTAGAGAGAGAGAGAGAGAATTCCCACGGTAGCTGAGAGCAACATGGATGAGGTGTAGCAATCTAAACACAGTCATCTAAACTAACAGCGACACTCTTCATTCTGTTTGCTTTCTGATTCCCAAACACAGACTACAGATTCAGAAGAACAATAACAAGGAGCCTTGTTGCTTTCCTAAAAGACCACGCCAGCCCTGACAGCCTGCTGTAGAACCGTGGCCTCTAATAAAACTACTGTCTTGGCTGTGGAACATCATTTGAATAAAAATCAAATGACTTAGGATCTGTCCAAAACGAAGGATGTTTTAATACTTTGTGTGTAAAAACACTGATATTTTGCTTCTTTTTTATTAAACAGATTTTATTATTTTTCAGAATCTTGTCAGTGTAATCATTTTATGGGCGAATGAAATATTTAGCCCTGCCGCTGCAGGAGTTCTTTCCCAGCAATTACCTTGTGGCACTGTCGCTGTAATTAGCTTTCCGCCAAGGATTTTTCCCTGGGTCTGGGTAATAAATGAAATATGACCAGAATTTAAATTTGTCAATTACAAGCAAGCATAGTGCGTAAACACACAACGGTCATGAATTCCAAACCACAGGCTGTTGCTGGGGGGCAGATGCTCTGAAAATTAAAATGGAAATAAAACTACTGACTGGCAAGCAAAAAGTGGCCCCCAAAGAAAGCAAATCTCCCCTAATGCTCACGCATGATTCTACCGCATGGCATGAGCTCTAGATTAGAAATTCTTTGGTGTAAAGCTGGAAACTTCAGGAGCAAGCAGTGGTTTTGCACAGGGCTCTGTTCTCCTGCCCTGTGAACTGATTTTGAAGCCAGATCAAATGAATTTTGGACGTAGGAGGCTAGAGTGCTGCTGTGTTATGCATCCTGATGGTGGAGCTCTGAGCTTTTTACAGTTTAGGGTCAAGATCTCCCGTCTCCTAGCAGCTGCTGTTTTCACTGACCTGACTCCAATAACTGCTCCTGTGGGGCCCTCTGATGACCATCTCTTACCGAGGGAGAAGTAGGAGTCGGCATTGTTGGAGACCGGCAGACCATCTGTTTCACCAAAGCAACACCAAAGGAAATCAGATTTTTCAAGTTTTCAACTGTAAGAGGCCCTGGGTAAGGAAAAAGGGCTCCTCTTTTTTTTTTTTTAATAAATTTACTGAATGCCATGCATTTAGTATTCACACAACAAATCTTTCTCGAGTCTCTTCTGTGTCAGACACTATGCTAAGTTTTAGGCATATTTTGGTAAGTCACTGATTATCATGGAGTCCATGGTCTGGAGGAGGAAGAGACTGGAATTCATAGATCAGAAAAATGGAATAAATTCTAACAAATATAGTGTTTGGTGATTTCATCATTGTGAAAATATCATGGAGTGTGCTTACATGAACTAAAATGGCCATAACCTCACTAGGTGATACATCTGATGGATACTATTATATAGCCATACCTTGGTACTCCTGCTGAAACTCATCAAATTTGCTACTTGACATATTAGGATGTGAAAAATTTATCCTGGTGCTCATTTGTTTGCTACTTGATGCATAAGCTACAACTTGGTGTCAGTTGCCTTGTGACATACTAAAACAATTTGTTTGGTACTCATAAGAACTCTTGAGCCAGTTAACAAGTACCAAGGTGTCACAGAAAGATGAGGCTGGAGAAGGCTGGGGGCCAGGCCATGACAGGCTGTGTAGGCTGTGTTAGGAGTTATGGTGTCTGTATTGACATCTGATGGAAACCACTAAGGGGTCTTACAGAGGTAGGGATGCGATGCTTGTGATTGATAAGATGTTTACAGTTTAAAGGATGACTTTGGCTTTATGAAAAGAAGGAATAAAGACAAGAGGTTCAGATGGAGTGTATTTCAATAGTCCTTGCAGAAGACAAGAGTGTCTTATTTAAAATGGTGGCAGAGGAGATGGAAACAAGATTAAAGCGATATACAGGTTGGAAAAGTAGCATAGGCTTGGTGGTGGAAAGATGACTTATGTAGGCTCACATGACCTTAATCATGACCTACAAAACCCATTTTCATTAATATATTTTAAAATGTTTTGAACTTGAGGAAATTAAGGCTCAGAGAGATTCAACATCACACAGCAGGGCAGCAGCTGAGCTGTGTGCCTTCTCCATATTGTACCCGAGGTTGCACAGGGCCTCTGCTTAGGACTCCTCTCTCCTACATCCTCTCAGTGTATCCCCTCCATTCTTGAGATCACTCCATTGCATTTTCTAAGTTTGTTTTCCCATCTGTCTCTTCAGTTAGACTGAGATTGTTGAGGCCTGCAGTGGAGTGTCTTTGTTTGCCAAAATTGTCATCCTCTTTCATCCTCAAGGTATACATTCTAAATCACCCAGGGAATACCTGAAACCTTGGCTGGCATCACACCCTACAAATACCATGGTTTTTCCTATACATATATACCCATGATGAAGTTTATGAGTTGGGCACAGTAAAAGATTAACAACAATAACAAGATAGGACAATTATAATATGTAGCAATAAAAATGTTGGAAACTTACAAATTATTTATTTCTGGAATTTTCCACATAGTATTTTATGACCATTGTTGATTACAGGTAACCAAAATCACAGGAAGGGAAATGACAGATAAAGATAGACTATTGTACTTAATTTATGGCTTAAAGTAAGCCAGAGAGTGTTTGTTGAGTAAGAAACTTTTAGCAGTTTTCTGAAGAAGAGAACTGGTTTGAAGGGGAAAATATATTTAACATGACATTCTTGCCAGTCTAATTCTTGCACCAGGACAATAGTTTTGGAATTTGGGCTGGAAGGCTCAGAAGGGACTTTTAAGAAGGAACTAAAAGTGTCTAACAACCTAGTATGTGCCACAGTGAATAAGCTGTACATTCTAGAGATATTTATGCTAAGATATCTATGAAATAAGGCTAATTTAAGTACATATTCAGTAGGATTATTATGAGGATTGCATTTGATCATCCATGCAAAGGACTTGACACATTTGTGTATGAATTTACTGTTTCTTTAAAAAAGAAGTTTGTTTTTAAAGAAACAGTAAATTCATACATAAAGACAACAGGTAACTCCTTGTACATTCTCAAATCCTGTCCCTGGTGGATAGCCACACTTTTAAAGAAAAGGATAAGAAATTGCATAGCTGGCTCAGAAAATGGATGGGACTGGGAATATCTCTCTACTCAGCCTTAAAATTCCTGGTACTTACTAATTCTTTTTCCGGGGGTTTATTCGGAATGACAAAAGAGATAGTTGGCTTTCTGGGGTTTCCTGACAACCTGAAGATGTCTCCTAAGGCAGCTTTCAATAGATAGCTCTATTTTATTATTATCATTCTTTATGATGTTAGTGTGTGTCTACAAGCCTCTGGGCATAAGCATGGAGCAGGAATAGAATAAATATGATTTTTTTTCTGTTTAATTGATGGTTCTGACAAAATTAGAAGTGGAGATGGATGACAGAGCTTAAACAATATCCCAAAGCCTGTATTCTTAGGCATAGGGGTATGAGGACAGAACTCCACCAAGCCAGAATTGCAACTGGAGAAAGACAGATCATCAAAGTAATCAGAGGAGTGAGAGAATGCTATGGAAAGCAACACAGCCTTCTCGTCTAAACTCTTAAGGATCTTAGGCCTTAAGTCGTGTATGCAAGGCTCCAATCCTAGCTGTACCGTCTGCTTTTGAAAGCTTGAGCAAATGACTGAAGGTCACAAAATTGATTACTTGCAGAACTGGATTCAGATGCAAGTCTGATCCCAAGTTTTTAACCATTGCATTATATTGTTTATGAAGTATTGTGTTATAGTTGTTTAAATATTTATCACACTACTGTGAATTCTTTCAAACAGATACCTAGAAGGAGCTTAACAAATGTATGTGAAAGTCTCTGTCTTAGATTGTTTTCCCTTTGAAATTCCCCTTCTCTTTCAATTCCCAACCATATTAGAAAAAAAAAAAAAAAGGAAAAGAAACAGCTATGAGCTTGCCTGGATAGGTTTATTTCAGAACAAACCTGAAAGGGACTGCTCTAGCACTAGAAATCAGACCAGGTAACTCTCATACAGACTTCAAGATCTTTTAGAGTCAGCATAAGAAAGGGATGTTAAGGAAGAAAAATGTCACAATGGGACTTCCAGTGGGGAGAGTTCTGTACAAAAGTGTGGCTAGCCACCAGAGACAGGATTTGAGGATGTACAAGGAGTTACCTGTTGTTTGTCAAGAGCAGGGCTGACCAGTGATTGGGAGTTATAGGGTAAGCTGTGCTTATTGGGGCCTTATGAACCCATGACTGTATATATGCAGCAGGTCTAAAAGCATAGCAGGGGAAAGGGATTTAAAGTAGTCTCTTCTCAGACCAGGATGGCTGTGGTGAGATTCCTTCATCCCCCAAAACAGTTATATTGATCAATGAAAAAACATCTTTCAGTAAGAAAACATCTTAAGACCTTCATAAATCACCAAATTCACTGTTACATTTTGGATCTTAAATGTTTCCCAAAAACCTCTGTGCCAAAGGCTTGGGAAATGCTGAAATATTTATAAGGTGGGGCTAGTGTATGGTTGATTGATTGTGTCAACTTGATAAGTTTAGGAGCTTACCTAAGTCAGTTCAGCAATTCTACACCTTAGGGAATGGTATAATCACCTGGATGGTGTAAAAGGGAAATAAAGAAGGATAGATTGGCTTCTGTTCTTTAAAAGAGCTTCAGTCTTCGTCTTCACCTTGGACATGGTCTCCCAGTGTCTCATGCAGACTCTTCTGCTTAAGCCTTGGGTTTTTCAGCCTTCTGAAGTAGACTTCAATCTTCTGGTGTAGACTCTTCAGTCTACACCATCGCCTCATTGGCCTTCTGATCTGGACTTTCCTGGAACACTGCAGTGAGCTCTAGACCTTGGACTGAACCTTTCAGCCTCTGGAGTGCAGATACCCTCTGCACACTTTCTCATACACCTCTGTGGCTGACCATCATAAGCCAATCCTGTAATTTATTATACAATTGTATATTTTGTGTTATCTGTTTCTCTAGGAAAACACTGACTAATACACCTAATATAAAGAAATGAGGTCACTGGAGTTGTGTCTTGAGTGGGATATTGAGACTCTGGCACTTCGCTGTTTCCTGTCTCTGATTCCTCAGCATGAAATGAGCAGCCTGTGCTGCACCTCTTCCCCTACGATGTACTGGGCCACCACAGGCCCAACGTGATACGGCCAAGTAGTCATGGACTGAAACCTGTGAGACTGTAAACCTAAATACACATGTTCTCCTTTTGAGTTGTCTCAAGTATTTGTCACAGCAGAAAGGTAACATATTCACAATATGATGATAAATATCCACACATCATCTGGACTTTCTCTCAAATATCATTTTATTCCAAGTCATGAGATCCCTGGGTAAAGTCTCATGTCACACCTTAACAACAGACATTTCTACTTTTCACAAGGAAACATGGTTTTGATCTCCTTAGAAGAGTTGTTCCATGTACTGCTGAGCGATGAAATAGGGGAGTGGGCAGTGGCAGGATTCCTTTTCTCTATCCCAAGGGCAGTGGGCATTAAATCCTCCCTTCAAAGAGATGTCAGTTGGTCATGTGTCACACCCATTCGCCTTCAGGTCACTCTTAGTCAATGCTAGTAAATACCAGAAGGTCATGGTATTACAAGCAACTAAGTCAGTTAAAAATATTACAGGCAGTCAGATAGGGTGAGCCCCTCAAAGGAGCCAGTGCAGAAGGCAAGATACTATGCTGGAGACACGCACCTCTGCCATGGGCCAGTCCTCAAGACAAAGACAAGAGAAAGATAAAATAAATGCACGCACATACTTCCTAAGGATAAACATCAGGGACTGATATTCTAAATAGTTGTCAATCACCTTGAGAAATCCAGGAAGAGTCACTGACACACATGCCCATTTGCTATAGGACTTGCTTCCCCATCTGATCCCAATTTAGTCAAATTTATCTGAGCAATTATACTCATAATCTTATTGGTTGACCATAGTTTTGTCCCACTTCATGCCTACCTTGTGTGTTCCCATTTGCCTCCAATTTGGACCTGCCTCATGTTATGTTTTGCCTTATAAAAACCCTTAGAAAAGGGAGAGTCCTTGGCAGCCCACTCAGGTCCCCTTCTGTCTCTCTCTCAGGCAGAAGCTTTCTTTCTCCCAATAAATATATTCTGCTCTTAACCTCCGTTGTTCCTAAAGTTCATTCTTTGATTTTAGAGAACATGAACTGAGACCAGACATCTAGAAGATTGGGAGTTTCTTTCCTCTATTTCAGTGGTCTGTAAAGCTCCTTGGACCAGTCCTCCACTGATACCTAATCCTCATTTGGGTCACAGATATCTTTTCTTTTTTCCAGATGTTTATCTTATAACCAAATATTGTTTTTAATGTAGAATTTTGTAGTTACAAAACAGAAACCTTTCACTATAAAGAAGTGATGTTTGAGGAGATAGATTTAACCTGATTTAAACATTATACAATGTACATATGTATTGAAGCATGACATGCCATATATACTATTTGTATGTAAATTTTTCACATTTTGTGTACTTCTTAAATAAATTAATACTTCTAAACATTTAATTCCAATTGACAAATACATTTTGTGCTAGAAAAGTAAGAAATGATGAATAAAAATGCAGTCTTTTTCAGTTTAAATAAAAAGAAAAAAGAATGATGAACATCATGGAAGGCTCCCTATGATACCCAAAAAAGCAAAACAAAACATAACAAAAAGTCACCTGTAAAATCTTTATTTAGGAAACATGAATGGTAACATTTTAGTGCAAAGCCTTTCAGTCTTCTCTCCTATTGTACAGCTTTCGAAAGAGGATTATCCCTTCAATGTCCTTGTGTTCAAGAAAAAGGGAGAAAAAATCCTTATGTTATCCCTTCCAGAGAGAATCAAGTAATCCCTATTGTGTAAACTCTTTCAAAAAAGCAGTATGTTCAAAAGTGTTGCTAAGTTATTTGTTGCTATAGCAATGCTTGGCCCTAGAGACAATAAACTACCATCTTGACTCCAGCCTCCAAATGCAAGCCACCATTATCTCCCTCAGTGCCCTTGGCAGTGGCGGGGGCTCTTTCTGGCAAAGCTATTCATTTAAATTAGCAGCTCCCTTCTTAGTTGCCTGAATTTCTTGTGGTTCATACCAGGTCACCCCAGGGAGCTGAAAAGGCAGTAAGGGCAATAAATTAAGATGCAGAAGGTTGTGGTGAGAGCTACTTTGGTCCACTGGGAATCTGAGGTAACCTGTTCTTTTCTTCTGGTGTTTTCTCTCTGCTGTGCACAAGACGCTGTGCATTTTGATTGCTTCTCACCTCGGGCAAACTTAGGTTAGGTGCTTATTGATACAATCTTGTTATAGTGAAAATTCTGGCAACATCATATTTAACCAACTCCAAGTAACTTTGTTGAAATAAAAGTACTGTGAAAAATTTCACAGAACATTCTGGAAAGCTCTTTAAAAATTAACTTTGTTGAACTAAAGTACTGAGAAAAATCTCATAGAACATTCTGGGAGGCTCTTTATAATGTATATAGCTGCAGAACATTATAGCTGAAGGAAGATGTTCTGAGTACCTAATATGTTTTGTTCCTTTTTATTCTGGCTAAACCACTATGGGGGGGGTGGCAGTATTTTTTGCCCTATTTTATAGAAGAGGAAAATTAAGTAACCCAAGGTTTCTGATCAGAAAGTAGATCTGGTTGCTTTCAATCCCATGCTGTGAATTTCAGAGCCTGCTCTCTTGTCCTTTGTGTTATGTTTATTACTTTGAAGGACAGGAACAGAGATGTGCTAGGGATGTTACACACATTGTTTAAATGCTATGATTGCCTGGGTAGGTGTTACTATCCTGCTGGCAAATAGAGAAGCTTGAGACCCAGAGAAATCATGTACCCAAAATCAGTCAGCTAGGTGTATACAAAGTTCGAATTCAAAGCTGTCTGACTCCAAAGCCTATCCTATTTCCTTTTATTTATATTACCTGGTACCTAGAAATCATTAAGCTTAGTGCTCTCTCTCTCTCTCTTTTTTTTTTAAATGAAGGAACTGAGGCTTGGACATAGTAAGTGGCTTGGCCAACATCATCTCTCAGGGAGTAGAGAATACTTCTCAGTCTGACCAGGAACATGGAGCTCATTTGCTCTAGGTTGGTCTGGTTTACAAATAGCTCATTTCATCTGGTCCAAGTCTCAGGGTAAATACAAATACTGCTGTGCTTGGAGTATATATATGTTACATACATACTAAGTATAACGGGAATAACTATGGAGTGTCAGGCCTTTCTCTTGTCTTGGCCCTCTGTCTTCGTAACCTGGTTTTCTTGAGCCTACTTCCACAGAATTCCTCCTATAAGTAAAATATCCCAAGGCTGGGCCCAGGTATTTGGACTTACTAGTTACTCCTGCTCCTTCCTGTGGGTCTGCCTGCTTGGCAGTGTTTACTCTGAACGTCACTGCTCCTGAGAAGCAGGGCTCTTCAATTACCTCTCGTTCTAGGGTTTATAAACTGCGTTCTTTCCTTGCCCCTGTAGGCTATGAGTAGAAATGGTTTCCCATTGTTTTTAGCCCATATAAGTTTATACCTTTGTCCAATTTGCCCAAACCATGGTAAACCATCTCTTTAATAAATTACCTCATTTGAGCATGCTCAGTTTCCAGCTGAGACCAACTGATTCACTCCAGCAGTTATTGCCCCATTTGTTTCCTTCCTAATACTTACTACAAACAGTAATTGTTTCATTTAACATGTATTTGCCTTCATACTGCCGTTCTGCCATTTCCATAGCATGGATGTAATCATTTGCAGCAAGGCCTGTAGAATGATTAGCTGAAGTGGAATGAAATGTTGATGGCTGGTAGCACAGTGGCACAGTGCCTTCCAAGACTCTTTTCACGATGAAAGCGGTGGTTGCATTTCAGATCTATATCTGGCCCAGGTTACTGTTTCCTGCCTTGAGCTTGTTCTGATTAATCTCCACTGTGACTGACAGAATCACAGTCACCTTCTCAGGTCACAATTTCAATCAGCAATTTGTGTTGATCTCACCTGTGGGCTGGGATAATGGTGGGGTGCTGTAGCCTGCTGCTACAGAGGGAAAGGCCTTTGGCCTTACCTGAGGATCCCTCCCAGGCTGAGCACTTTTAAGTGCTTTTCAAATAGGTAGAGCATTCACTCTCCTGAGAAACCCAAGCCCAATCCATCTAGATAATTCATCAGAGGCTACGCAGAAGCTTCGCTGGGTCCTCCATTGACTTGGTGTCTGAAGGAGACCTCAGACTCTCTTTTAGAGGCATCAGGGACCAGCACTCCCTGATTGTCTTCCAAGGGTATTGTTACTTCTGTTTCACTGATGAAAGCATTAAATCTCTCATTTGCTTGAGAGACAGGAAACAATGAGAGTGAGAGGTTAGGTTCTGGAGTCCAACAAACTTAGGTTCAAATTCTGCCTTTTCCTTTCATCATCTCTTGTAGTCAGGGAACTCAGTTTTTCTGAACCTCAGTTTTTTCACCCCAAAATGGGAGCATGTAGTGCTTTTAGCACCATCGTGTAGGTGAAACTGAGAGGTAATGCAGATACATCACTGAGCACTTGATCAATGAGTATTACCAGTAATGGCAAAAATAGGTCAGATTTTTCCATCCATCAATCTGCAACGTACTTTTTAAACAGTCCAGTATTCTGTCCCCTTAGTTTACTCTCCACTTCTCTTATTTTTCTTTTTTGAGTTTCAGTATTTTCCTAAAGGAGTCATTTGCATTACTTTTTATTTCTACTTTGACCAAAAGCTTGTGAGACATGCTGGTCATTGTTTTCTTTTATCCTGTGAGAGTCCACAGAAGAAAATACTTTACTGATGTCAGACACTTCCCCTGCAGTTTCACCTGGCCCTTTCCTGATGCTCTTTTAAGCTGTCTTCCATCAGCCCCCAGATCAATTGTCTTCAGTTTCTAGCATCAAAGTATGGCGGTAGCAAGGAGCACAGGAGCCAGTGGACGGAAGTACAGGCTCGGGCAGGTCTGTGCTGGAATCTTGCATCTCCTATTTACTTACTTATATGAGTTTAGATGTTCTTTATCATTGTGCTGGACCTGTTTCCTCACTTCTGAATGTAGCATGGTGAACATTTGGGTCTGAGGCTTGGAAATGGAAACTTTTAGACTTAGGGTTTTATTTTTACCCTTTAAGAGCTTGTGATAAACTTGGGATAACAAAATGAATATATACTTCTACATGACCAGTGATTGAGTCACATGATTACTACCTATTGTAAGTCACACCCACAAAGTTCTTCAGCTGTTGCATTTCTGAGATTGCTAATGAAATTACAGGTGGCAACTTTCAACTCAAGTACAATTGACCCTTGAACAATGCAGGAGTTGAAACACAATCTAAATTCCTAGCATAACTTTTGACTTTCCAGAAACTTAATTGCTAATAGCCTGCTGTTTACTAGAAGCCTTACCAATAACATGAGCGGTTCATTAACACATATTTTGCATGTGTGTAAAATTTGATGAAAAATACTTGAAAACTGTGAGAAAAATCACTTTTCACTGGAATATGCAATTTACTGGGGATATAAACTGCTCTTTTAGAGACAACTATCATCATGTGGTATTTAGAGGATCTTCAGTGTTTTGACTTATGTTTAGATGCCCCCTGCCACAAAGCCTCATGTGGTCCTAGATGGGGTTTTTTCAGAGGTGGCTGAATCCAAAGTATGGAATTGATTGATGGAACAATGCTAGGATTAAGGGCACTAGGATTAAGAGCGTGAGTGCTACCTGCCTTAAGTAACTGAGATAAAATCTAAGGAATAAAAAGAGCTGTGGTCATCTGTTGCTTGCTTTGCTACCTTCTGTCTGCCATGAACTGTTTCTCCTCAGTGATGCCTGTCTGCCATGCCACCCTATTGTAATTCAAACATTGTAGTCCCTTTTTTTTGGTCCTCTTTACAGTCTGGAAACTTTACATTTGTAATCCCATTGAAACATTATTGGCATCCTGGCAAATTAGCTCCAACCCTCCACTTCCAGTGCAACCCATGGCAAGAATAAAGACACTAAGACATATTCATAGTTACAGGCAGCCAAGGGGTCCCAAGTCTGATCCAGGTGAGGAGTCACAGGACAAAGGCTGCACCGCAGAGCCTAACCCAGGATTTATTAATTGACGAAGAAGGGAGTGGCAGTGAGAATGAAGGGAATATATCAGTAATGTGAACTGAGCTTATGCCCTGGATGCCAGTTGGCCAGAAAGCACCTCTGCAATATGCAGAGAGAAGGATATGCAGAAAGCCCAATCTGCATAACTCAATTTGGGTAGCATTTGAATGTTTAGGAGGCTGTTGCTTCATTTTTTGATATGTAAACTATTGTACCCTGGAAAGTCATAGCCTCTTATTTTGAGACTCAAACTCCATTCAGCCTCAACCATCCTGCGGAGCTCAACCGTTGAGAGGGAGACATGAGGTGAGGAAACAAGAAACTATTGGCTGGCTTCAAAGATTACACATCAGTGCCTCAGGTAGCCCTATTTGCATTGCTTAGAGCTGACTGCAGGGGGAAGAAAATAGCTTAGCCAACTCCATACATATCAGTATATGGAGATAGGGCCCAGTTTAACTAATGCAGCAGTAACAGTTCTGCATTCAAGGAGAGCTGTCCAAGTGATGTTCGGCACCTCCCTGCCTTGGAGCCCACTGAGGATGGGCTGAAACCTCTACAAATTGTGGATAAAAGAACTTTTCCTCTCTTAACTTGGTGTTAGGCATTTTGTCTCAGCCATGAAAAAAGTAACTAGGCAACAGAAGGGTGCTAAAAAGCTATTACAATGCTACAAAATATACTATAGTTGATTCTGCTTTTGCACACTGCATCTTTACATTTGCTTATTTTTTTTTGCCTATGAATAATGATACATGTATATGGTCTGTGTTTGTGTACAAATGTTTCAATAAATTTTAAATTTTATAATAGTTCTGCATATTTTATGGTAGTAATTTTTTATACACTCTTGGCATAATTTTTCTTAAGTTATTTGATGTTTCTAGGCTACACAGTTTGTTCATTTCTTGGCTACATGATTTTTTTTCAAATTGTCGTATATTTAAAAAAGATCTACCTGTAAGTGGGCTTATACAGTTTAAACCTATGTTGTTCAAGGATCAGCTGTGTTGATTCAATCAAAGGCTGGTGTTTTGCCTTTTTGTTTGTTTTCTTTTCTTTTTTGGAATAAGTGTGCTGAGGTTGATAATCAGATAGGCAAAACAATGCAACCTAGCAGGTGGAAGAGCACCTGGTTGTGTTTATCACAAACACAAGTTTATAACACACAAGTGATCCTGGCAGGTGCTTTTGTGACTTAGGATCTACTCAGTATAGTTCTTGTTGCTTAGCATTTCATCATAGCCAGAAAATCCCTGCACTACCTGAGCCTACGTGCAAGTATCACCCCTCACCTTACTAGCCCACTCCAATGGCAACGTGTGGTTCCAAACCTACCTGCATACTTTACCTGGCTCAGCTTATGCCCTCAATGCCAGCATTATCTGGTCTTTTCTCCTTGTCCCCTCTCTGAACATTTTTCATCTTACCTTCTCCATTTTATTTTTCTTCTGTTCACTTTTTATTGTACAGTTGTCCCTTGCTAACCACAGAGAATTTGTTCCAGGACCCTGCAAGTACCAAAATCCATGGAAGCTCCCAATCTTTATATAAAATGGTGCAGTAGTTGAATATAATCTGTGCATATCCCACTGTTCACTTTAAATCATCTCTAGATATAATACCTACTACAGGACGGTATTACAGAGTAAATGTTATGCAAATACTTGTTAGACTGTACTGCTTAGGGAATAATGACAAGGAAGAAAATCTGTACACTTTAATACAGAAACGATTGTTTTTTCCTTGACACTTTCAATCCATGGTGGTTGAATCTGTGGATAGGGAATGCACAGATATGGAGGACTAACTGTATTTTACAGAATTATTGGTGTGTAAGGAAAGAGATACAAGGCAGAACTCGTGCTTCCCCACAGCCAAAGCTAAAGTTTCAAACCCCTGACTCTGCTTGCTTGCCTCGTCTTCCTCCTTTTCTCTCCTTTGCACACCATGTCCGCTCCCAACTGGCTAGGCATAGGCAGCTCTTCCATCCTCTCCCCAACTTGGCTGTTCGTGCTCCCAGCCTTCAAAGAGGCCCAGAAGTGGCTTCCTCAGATAGACCTTCCAAACTCACCTCATCTTACCTGGGGGACTTCTGCAGTGCCTTGTTATACTCCTCTTTCTTCCTGACACTTGACCCTAGTCTGAAGGTTTACTAGGTGGTCCATTATTGAATGTTACACCCTTACCACCCCACAAGTGTTACCTTCCTGAGGACAGGTTTCATCATGCTAGCTAGTTCATTACTATCTCCCTGGTCTCCAGCAAAAGGCCAGCATACAGAAGGTGCCCAATAAACATATATGGGAATCATTAGGTGACCGGGGGGAAAAATAACTAGAACTCAGAGATGACTAGCTATTGAATTATTATTGAATAACCTCACTGCCCATAGGTAGAGTTGTTCATTTTCTTAACTTTCTCTGTGGCCTTAGTAAACATTTTTTTTTAATGGCACCTCACCCAGTATATCCTGTCCTTTGCCACCAGGGAGAGCTGAGTTTAAATCCCAGCCCTTCCACCAGCCAGCTGTATGGACGTAGGCAAGGCATCTGAACTCTTTGAATTTGGGTCTTTTATTTTTTTCACCTTCAAAATGAATACATAAATATAGATCTTACCAGAATATTGGAGGAAACAATCAAGCTAAAAACACTAAGTGGAGTATACAAACTAGATGTTTAGCCAATGTAAGTGATTTTCTCCTCTTGTTCCCCTTTTTTACTCTATTGCGACATTATAAAGGGAAAAACAGTGCCTTATCTATTATTGTGCATCTTGTGTAGAGCCTGAATTACAATGGGCCCTCAGTACAAGTGAATTCAGTGAATAATTATTTTAAAAATCATTATATCAGGAGAGACAGCTCAAATGCCAGAATAGAACACCCTGGAGAGATCCAAACAGAGGGAGATGGACTCTCTCAACCCAGGAAGAAACTGAAGGGAAAGAAACTGCTCAAATGCGAGGTCCTGGAGCTACCATTAGAGAAGCTAAGATCGGCAAGCACTGCACACTGGCTGAGCCACCTGAATTCATGCCCTGGGTCTGTGCCCGGGATCGACTTGAGCGACCGAACCTGCTACTGGCTTGAGCGGCCCGAACATGGAGCTGAACAGCCCTGAGTGCAGCTCGCCCAGAACCGGCCCTACACGGGGCCCACCTAGAGGCACCCTGAATTCACACCACAGCCGCACTGAGGTCAGAGGTTGGGGAGCCCAGTAGTTCTCGGGGATCGACATCATCACATGGTGAGTGAAGGGAATGGAACCCTACCTCAGGAAAGGGGCAACAAACTAGACAAAATATTGGAGTTGGGCAGGAAAGTCCTCGCTCTGTAAGGAAGCGGCTTCAGTTGGTTGCTCCCCTCACAGAGCGGATTGGAGGGATCTGCTTGGACTGGGCTGGGACCCAGTGGGTTGTCACAAATCAATTGGTTCACTGAGGGTGGTGCACACTGATGCAGTGAAGGCTCACAAAGGTCGACTTGCCTGGAGGGGAGAAGCCAGTGTATACTGCCCTTGCTTGCACTTCACTCACTGATAGGGGACGGCAGAGGGCAGAAGCCCCTAGCCTACGTGCTCCAGAAGAACCCTAACCAACAAGAAAAGGGGCTGGGAATTACACTATACATTTGTATGGAAGGAACCAAAAACATGATGAGAGGGTGAAATAAGAAAAAGCCCCCAGTCCCCAACCCTGAGGATATTGATCCAAGAGAGGTAAATATAAAAGAGATTGAGGGCAGCAAACATGCAACATCAAACACAGCATCAGGGGACATAAAGAGATATCTTCAGGACCTGGTAAACAAGATCAAAACTGAAATATTAATTCAAGTTAAACAAGAGATAAGTAGATTAATAAAAGAAAGCCTGGGCATCTCTCAAGAAGACACAGACAGAAGAATGGAGGAACACAAAAGGAGAGAAATGTTCAATGAAGACTATAAAAAAACCCTAGAATTCATGAAGCAGATTCAAAGAGATTACCAGAAAACTAAAGACTCCATAGAAAGTTGGCAAAACTGCTTGAAAGAAACCAAAGATAGACTATCAAAAATTGAACACAGGCTTGCAATGTATGATCATGAAAGGGAAGATCTCTTAAAAATAACAAGAGAGCAGGCAGTAACCATACAAAGGCTAGAGGATGACAAGAGGATCTATAACTTAAGAATAAAGCATGTGAATGAAGAAGCAGGAGTCAAAACAGAAGAACTGCAAAGTCTATTCACAGAAATTATTAAGGAAAACTTCCCAAACATAGAAAAAGGAAATGATATGCAGTCATATGAAGCATACAGAACTCCAGCCACCTACAACCAAAACAGAGCTACACCCAGACACATAATAATCAAGATCCCAGAAATTCAATATAAGAACAGAATATTAAAAGCCATCAGAGAAAAGAAACAGATCACCTATAAAGGAAAACCCATCAAAATCACAACAGATTTCTCAACAAAGACCATCAAGTCAAGAAGAGATTGGAGTGAAATAATTCAAGTCCTGAAGGAGAACAATCTCCAGCCCAGATTGATGTATCCTGCAAAACTCTTTCTAGAAATTAATGGAGAAGCAAGATGCTTCCATGACAAAGAGGAACTGAGAGAATTTGTGACCACCAATCCAACCCTACAAAAAATACTAAAGGACATTTTAGAAAAAGAGAAAAAGAATATGAGCATTTCAGGAACAGTGGCAGAGAGGCCTCAGTGAATGGGGCAGACAGTGGAGTGGGAGAAAAATAGACTACCAATGGCAGAAAAACAGAATAGCAGAAATGAGGCAGAGAAGATTGGCTATCATCTCTAGTATAGAGGGCCTCGAAATACTAACAGAGAGAAACACAGGCAGAGTAGATCAGGAGATAGGGTCTATTGAGATGCTCTACATAAGGAGGCAGTGGGACCCAAAATAAGCAG